>BJCM01000756.1:0-57489 GCA_018326385.1 Flaveria bidentis | reverse complement strand
CTCGAGTTCATCCATTCGGTGTCTTAGTTGGTGCACCTCTTGTTGCAGTGTACAAACGTCACCCGTGAGAGATTTTTAGAGAATGAGCAAATGAAAAGTTAGACCTAAACCTTGCTTTTATAATTGAGGTTAGAAGGAAGAAGTTATGAATGGTATTAATGGTGAGTTATAATTCTTTTAAAAGAGGGTTATGATTTTGAAATAAATATAAGATTAAATAAATTAAATAGATAAAAGAATAATTACAATTTAAACTTTTAATTTATTAAAACCTTAATTTTAATTTAATCAACTTATTTTCTTATAAAATCTTTATAACTTGTAACTTTATAATTTGATTATTTATTTTCAATAATTAAAATTCATAATTACTAATAAAACGTTATAAGTTTATTAAAATTCATTTTATAACTTTATAAGTTTTAATAAGTATTTTCCATTTAATTATTTATTGTAAAATGATAAATAAAGATTTATACTTTTATTAAAAAGATTTATCTATAAATAAATAAATTATTATTCTTTGTTTAAATGATAAAATGAACAAAACAATTTTCAATATTGCTTAAATTGCACATTTAACGTGTTTGATTCAATAATAAAAATTATAAATATTAAAATTTTCATCGTATGAAAGTTCAAAGTGAGTTCGGGTTTGGTTTCATAATTTTGAAATTCGGCGGATGTTACATTTTGATCTTAGCTCTGATACCAATTCAAGTTAAACATTGGCAACACGTGAATTTAGCTTAAACACCCAAACTTTATTATCAAAAAAACTTCCTCAGAAACTTGAATTACATGATACCTTATCTTGGTATTTATTGACTAACCTACACGTTAGGCTATAACGGATAACTTTAAAACAATTTGAAAACCGGATAATTACTAAACAATAGGAGACTTATCCTAACAATCTAATTACCCATATGTATTAAGTCTTTAGAGTTTATCCTTAATAGACATTAACCTACACATTAAGTCTATCTCTAATTTGAAATTGCTAACAATTACGATCAACGTAATAATATGCAGTTAGTTCAATAACCAGGTGGTTAAACAACAACAATAATAATAAGAAGAAGAAGAATTGAAGAAACTAAATGATGAATTAGAAGTCGATTTGCAGTGTTTATATGTAAGTAGAAAAAAAGATGATGAATCACTTTGAGTTTAATAGCAACAGATCCCTCGAGAGCAGAGATAGCATCAAGGTCTGCTGATTCACTCTCCTTCAACAACGCCATTGCTTTCTTCCGATGAACACTGATTGATGGTGAAAATTGCGATCGTCAACGGCCTTCATGAGCTATTTAGCTTATTAAACTATTGGACTCCTTTGACCACTAGAGTTGTTGTTTGTCACCATCTTAATCAACCGGAATTTTAATGATTTAACTTTTGTTTCGCGAGCAAATATTTTCATGTTTTAGATATTTATCTTTTAATGGTTAAACATTATACTAATACTGAATGATTAAGAGTAGGGGTGTTGATCGGGTTTCGGGTTCGTCGAGTTGGGTTTCTGATGTTGGAATCTTACTCGAATACCGACCCGAATAATGCTTGGGTTTATCGGTAATCGGACTTATTCGGGTTGTTTTATTCGGTAATCGGGTTCCTAATTAGGCTATTAGTTGGGTTGTTAATCAAATTATACTTCTAGGTTTGTAATGTTTAATTTATCCCAAACAAATTTCCTAAACCACAAAATCACTTTTAATGTAAAAATTAAAACTCCTAATTAAATTAAATGTATGTAATCATCAAACTAATTGGCAATGAATCCAAATAAATTAATTTTCATAACAGTTTCATAATTTAAATTTGAGATGAAAAATGTTTATGTATAAAATAGCAAAAACATATAGCCAAGATAAACCATAATATTATTAATTAGAGAAGACTTGAATATATTTATTGCTGATTTCCAATTGCCGAATACCGATTGGAAATTACCGTTGTTTGACTCTCCAATCCTATATATCAATTGAAAATTAATAATGATAATAAATAGAACCTAGAAAAAAACAGAACTCAAATTTGATAAATATGTAATCATAATACGAATATATGGAAACTAAATATAAAAAGTTGATTATATTCTCTTATTCGGGTTCTCGGGTCGACCCGATTTACCAAAAAACGTATTCAATTACCGACCCTAAAAAGTTTATCGGGTTCGGGTTTACTTTTTAATCGGATTCAGGTTTGCCGGCTACTATTTTAATCGAGTTCAGGTTGAGTCGAGTGGGGTTCGGTATTCGGGTTCGGGTAAAAATGACACCCCTAATTAAGAGGTTTAGTTTTGAATAATTAAAACCTCTTATTTGAATTGGTCCGATTTTGCATTAGAATACTTAAGCTATATATTAACTATTAGTAGTTCAGACTTATTAATGGTTCATAACTATTATTGGTTCAACATATAATCATTTAAAAATTGACAAGTAGCCCCTTAATGTTAAGAGTTAGCACATTTTTTATGGGTTTGTTAGGTTTGAGTCAATGTTATTGGTTGGGGTTTGAACTTGTTTTTACAGGTGAAAAGTTATCGATACAGCTTGAAACCGGTTGGATTTTAAATCGAGTTTTGGCTGGTGTGGTTTGGCTTTTAACGGGTTACAAATGGATTGTAACTTGGCGGTTCAGTTTCAATCCAAATGGTTTCTCTGATTTTAATATCAGTTTGGGTTTGGTTATCAAACCAACCGAAACGTAATAAAATCAACTGTAATTTGAGTATAAATATACGATGATTATTTAAGTACGATTTCATTGGCAAAAGTTAAAAAATAGAGTAAATTACTATTTTGGTCCCTATGGTTTTGTGCTTATAACCATTTTCATCCAATAGTTTAAAAACGACCGGTTTAACCACTGTAGTTTAAGATTTGTTACAATTAGGTCCGGGTCACTAACCCCCATCCATTTATTCCATTAAGTATATGTAAAAAGATAAAAATACCCTTGGAGCTTATATACATGTATACACACACACCCCACACACCACCACCTACCAAACCTCCCACCCTGGTCTCCGCCTCCCACCGCCGGTCTATGCCTCCCACCGCCGGTCTTTGCCTCCCACCGTCGGTCTCTCTCTCCATCTCTCTATACACGTAACATCAGAGACTACCAAACGAAGATGCATCTTAGTTTGTAGACGGATTCGAGAAGCATCACATATATCACCACTTGAATGTGAAGAGGTTTAGGGTTTGAATCAGGGCGTCGATCACCACTTAAATGTTAAGAGGTTTAGGGTTTGAATCAGGGTGTCGATTGAGGGTGTGCGAATGTAAAAAAGTTTAGGGTTTGAATCTGCAAGATGAAGATTTGAAAAATTGGTTAGTTTCTTGTTAGGGTTTCTAATTTTTTGGTGGTTTCGATGTTTGTGGTGGTGGTGTGATGTTGGTTTGTGCTGGTATTATGGTCTGATTTAGGCTTGACTTTGGGAGTGGTGTTGTGATGGAGGTGGTGGTGGTGGTGGTGTGGTGGCAGGGGTGTTATGGTGGTATAGGGGTGGCGTTGTGGTGATGGTGTCAGTGGTGTTATGGTGGTGGCGGGGGTGGTGTTGTGGTGGTCATGGTGTTATGGTGGTGGTGGGGGTAGCGTTGCGGTGGTAGTGGTGTTATGGTGGTTGGGGGTGTTGTTGTGATGGTGGTGGTGGTGTGGTGGCATTGGTGGCGGTGTTGTGGTAGTGGTGGTGTTGGCCATTGGTTCTTTGGAGAGTACAAACATATATATATATATATATATATATATATATATATATATATATATATGTGTGTGTGTGTGTGTGTGTGTGTGTGTGTGCGCGCGCGTGTGTGCGCGCGCGTGTGTGCGCGCGCGCGTGCGCGTGCGCGTGTGCGTGTGCGTTTGTGTGTTGGTATGATAATGTTGGGGGTGGGGGTGTGGTGTGGTGGATATATGTATAGAAGTAACAATTTCAATCCAATGGTATTATAGTCTTTTTTAAAATATTTAACGGTGAAATTGGATGGAGCTAACGGTTTGGATTTGATTGTGACAAATCTTAAACCATAGTGGTTGAACCGGGCGTTTTTAAACTATTGGATGAAAATGGTTATAACCACCAAACCACAAGGACCAAAATAGTAATTTACTCTAAAAAATAATATTTACTAGATAAAATTTGAATTATTATTTATTAGTATGTCTATTAGAATTCAATTTGCTTTTGATAATCATAGTTGTTTTAACACATGAGATAGCCCGATATGATTATGGCCACTTTAAAACATATAATTATGTTGTTAATGATGAAACCAAATTCAGGTGGATTTTTTTAATAAAAAGGTAAATACGAGTGATAAATATCAATACCACAATCATTTTCATCAAAATTTTCTCACAACTTTATCTTATTAAGTAATTACCTTAAGTACTAATTATATTATTTAATACTTTTTAATATTTAATAAATTAAGAAAGAAATCTATTTATTAAGGTTATTTCTAAATACATTGATATTTGTAATAAGTCAATTTTTTAAAAACAAAAAATAATCAAAATTTGAGGTTGTAATAAGAAATTTTTTAAAAATAACATTTTATACAGTTTGTTTTAAAACAAAATATTTTTAAAAAAATTTAAAAACAACATTTTAAAAAGTTGATATCACTGTTTTACTATTTATAGTTATTTATCATATGTAATTTCAGTCATATAATATCTTAAAATATCATTTTATAATTAATATATTTATTATATTAATATTTAATTTATTCAATCAGTCATATAATATCTTAAAATATCATTTTATAATTAATATATTTATTATATCAATATTTAATTTATTCAATTCTTGTAATACACAGTTTGCTAAAGCTAGTCACATATATAAATATATAGTAAAGTATTCTAAAAAATGTTTAGGCTAAAAAACCTACAAAGAAATATTGCATTTTGCATTCTTTCAATAATATTTGTACACGCTCGATAATACATTTGTTTATATTCTTTTTTGTTCATTTACGTTAGTTCATTAATATTTTTTTAATTTTTTTTATTCTCTAATGTTTAGTTAACTACCTTAACATTTAAACCATATACCTTAGTGGCTTAATCCTATGAAACTGGTAACTGCTAAAAACTTAGTCATTTTATTTATTTTGGAATAATTATGTATTAGATTATTATCTCTAACTTGTTTTGAGAAAATTACGTTTATCATTTTCATGTGTAACTGCTTAAGTTTATGTTTTATCTGAGTTATTTGTCTAATATTTGAGACTAAGGATGCTAATTAATATTTTAAAAATAAATAATTGTTTGTATTTGTTTAAATTAACAAACAAACATAATTGAACATAAATTTTTTTTTCTGGTCATATGTTTGGAAACCGTTTGTGGACAAGTCCAATGCCAAATGACTGTACGTGTACAAGGCTTCGTTCGATTCGTCAACAACCTGATTACAATATTACACTAAGCTTGGTTCAAAATCATCAAGCTTCAACCATTCGTATGAAATGTTTAACACGAATTTATTCATACAAAAACTTGTTTACCACCTGTATATTAACATATGACACTCAACCATGTTTGGATTATTGTAGATACAAAGAACCTTGAACCTGTCTTTTTTTTTCCTCGCGGTCAGTCATCAAAATTTGTATTTCGTTTTTAATTTAAACGAGGCAACGAAACTCACGAGCAAGTCGATGAGGGAGCCATGAGCCGAGCTGACCTTGGCTCAGGCTCAACTCATTTACAAACCGAACCTATTTCGAGCAAGCTATTTTCTAGCAAACTACAAGTCGGGAGCTTTTTAAACAGTCAATAACCTCTAGCCGAATCAAAACCGATAACGACAAATAAAAACTGTCACTAAACACCGATATTACCTTAGACATAGGTGTAACTTGTAAGACACCATGAGTCCATGACACATCACACTGGTTAAAAAAGTTTTATCATATAGTATTTTAAACTTACTTTTACGTATTATTTACATATTTAACAGCTAAGTAGAGCAATTTACTGAATATTTTTATAAGAGTGACACTTTGTCCCACCAACAAGATCTGGCTGAAAACAAATGGTGGCTGGCTTGGGCTTATTATTAAATCATCCGAGCTGGTTAGTACATCTGTTATTGTTTAGTATGGTGGACCAAACCAGTTTCGGACGGTTTCGCCAACCCAACTACTTTGGCTGGCTTGGTTTGAGAACCCAACAAAGACGTATTTCAGTTTTGCTCAAACCCATGTACAAACCCAGCCGTGAAAGTCCATATGCTCGAACCAAACAAAAGGCCTATGTCGTGTTTGTTAATTGTTATGTGTTGGAACAGGCTGCAATGAACTGGCAGGTAAAACTGATCTATTTGTCTAATGAATGGTTTGATAAAACATTGCCAGTGATCAAAACTACTTTTACAAGGAAATGTTACATAGATTTGCATGCTAAATAAGATCTTTATCTTGTGACTTGTTCATCTAATCAGAATATTAACGTACATACATGATGCATTACAGTAAAAATTGACATCCTTAAGTTTACCAGATATAGCAGAACACTGATGATCAGATGTAATTTGGTTTAGGATGGAAGGGACCAATTTCCAGATTTGAAGTCTTTATAGAAACTGGATTTCTTTGAAACAATGAAAAACACTGCACCAACGAAACAAATGAAAAAATCAGCAAGAAAATAAGAGATACGTGTGAGGTTTAATACAGAATAACACGGAAACGTATAAAATTTGTATGGTTACGAACCTGGGATTCCAGGGATAATAAAATTTGGTTCTTTGAGAACTGCATGAAGGGTTTTTCTTTCGTTCACTTTCACCCATTTAGAACGATTGTTTCCTAAAGTGCATTACAACAATAGAAATTCAAAATGAGAGGTGGTAAAATGGGCGGGGTTGGAGTTAGAAGGGGTCGGTTCAGGTTGGGCCCGCACGTCATCACATTTTTTACCATTTTTTGAAAATTTTGTAGATAATAAATGTGTCAAGTACTAAAAGAATAATATAATACATTAATTTATTTAACAAGGCGTTTTACAAGGGTTTAGGCATTTAAAAACACTTTGGGTGACTTTTGAACAGATCAACATTTGACCTTTTTCGTTTAAGCTAATTATTAACGTTTTCACGGCTGACCTAACTCAAAGTGGCCCATAGTTAGACAAATGGTTTGTGTTAAGTGTTATTATGACACACAGAAGTAAAAAAAGACATACCAACTGAAGATATTCCTTTAGGGGAAGATTTAACTGTATCTGTCTCTTCATCACCAAGAGTTTCAAGATGGGAAGCAACTGTACCCTGTAAGAAATTGCTAATAATTTCTTTCTTTGACAAACACACCCCTGATCCTGCCTGGTGAACAAAAATTAACACAATTTAAAAAGTGATTATTAGATAGAAAAAGTTAAAGATCAGATAATTAGATTGCAAGTAACATAGACCACAACTTCTTACCTCATAGTACAACTCAATAGCATCCCGAGTATAAGCATTTTCTTTATCCCATGGCAACGGTTCAGCGCCGTCTGAGAACATGTTTTAAAGCTAAGGATTCACAAGTTTGCTACAGAGGTGGCCAAATGGGTGGGTTGGGACTTGGGTAACAGGTCAAACTTGTTCATTCTTGTATAAAACATAAGTGTGCCAAATATGATTATTAAAATTATAAGATTTTTCTCTGATAATACATAACACATAAGTGTGCCAAATATGAATACTAAAATTATAAGATTTTTCTTTGATGATACAACATTTTGAATAAATTCATTTAGAAGGTTTTATGCATTACAAATTTGAAAACTTTGACCTTTTTGCATGTTTCCTATTTAGCTAACTCTTTTTGATTTTCACAATTTTACTTATTAGAGAATAGAGATGAAATATAGACAGAATCAACCCATTCATAACCACCTGATCCGCAAATTAAAAAGTATTGTAATCAAAGAAATGAGTGAAAAAGGATATCAAGTCAAGATGAGCTGAAAACATATCAGTCTCGCAGAAATCCTCAATGAAGTCGCTAGACATAACCTCCGCATAGAGAAGAAGAACTGGCCAGTGAAGTATATGATCTTTATCTAAGATTGGCTTTTTCAATCCAGTTAATTCCTGAAACATAGCCTTTCCAATCTTTAATCCTCTCTCTTCAATTGCTGACACCAAATCCTGCAAAATCAGATCAGACAACTATAAAAAAACATAAAAGCAAAAGAAAAACCAGAAGGTAATTATTAGAGTTGAAAATATCAAATAATGGATATGAACACATAGATTTCTCTTATTTGTAATATAAATGAGATCAAATGAGCTGAGGAGGTTGAAACTTGAAAGCCATCGGACTTGTATCTCTAATGAATACATCATCTTGAAATCGTTTTATTCAAAGGTAACATAGTATTGTAATACTATTCTTCTTGTAATCGCATTATGTGCTTTATATAATTATTATAGTTTCTTTTCTAAAAAAGGACAAAGGTTTTTTTACGGGTCAGCCCAACCTGTTTCAACCCAAATCCCTTGCCCAATCCACCAACCCTCCAAACATAGCTATATAAGCCAGATGCAAGACCTTAGCTGCTTTCAGAGCTTTGGAAACTTGAGCCTCACGTTGTTGAAGTTCTGATAATTGCGAATCAATTTGTTTTTTCAGTTTCTTTAGTTCTTCGTTCTTTGGATCCTGATCGAGTCCTTTTTCACTAAAGGCCTTTGCTTCAACCAACTTATTGAGAGATAATGATGCTTTAGCCGCTCTATAAAAAGCCTAGGAATCCAACAAACACATATGCACATTTTAATAAGAATTTGAGAAGAAATCACAGAAAGTAAACAACAAGTTGAAAAATAATAGAAACCTTAACATTTGTTGGGGACAACTTTATGGCTTCCTCTGAATCCGAAAGAGCACGCCCATAATTTCCAAGTAGTAAATTAACATGTGCTCTATTAGAGAAAAGTATCGAGGTCTCAGTGTCACTTAAGGCCTTCTGATTTATGGCCCGTGTATAACAACTGATAGCCTCTGAATAATGTTTCTTCCCCATCTTGACAAACTTGTTACCTTCTTCCTATATTCCAAAACAAACCAAAGAAATCCACCAAAATGAACACCAAGAATAGAAGTATATACATAAGAAACATATTTCAGGCATGCCCTAGTGAGCAGCTCCAAACCTTTACCATCTTTTTACCTCAAAGTTGATCAAAACTATATTTTGGTTAAGCATAAGCATTAATAACTGTATTGAACCGCAGATGCACATAACAATAGAAAAATTCCAGAAATGAAAACCTAAAAAATCAAAACGAGAACTTTAACCTGATAACTCGTTGGAATTTCTAGGGTTCATATGGATGTCTTCTTGTCTAGTACAACTTTAAGATCACTGAAAACACACAATTATTCAATAATCAACTAGTTTAACCAACATAATAAGAAGCCAAATAGTGAATTAGAGCTAAATTTGCTATATTTATCCATTGCACCATGTTATAATTAGTTACTTACTAGTCTTTTCCACTTCAAATTAGCAAATTGGATTTTACTAATCCAAACCTTGATAATAATCCATACTAACAATTTTGGCCAATGACACTCCCAACTTTCACTTTTGTTGTCGCTAGCAATGCCAGTAGCATATTTACCAAAAATTAAAACTCGATTTGCGTCTATTTTCCACTTTACTTCACTTGTATGTTTTTCCATTTCATTCGTAACCGAGCAAAGTCGACTGAAAATCAAGTGTAAAACATTTGATAATTTTATACTACTATGATTGTTGCTGACAACAAAAAGTGAAAGTTGAGAGCATAATTGGTCAAATTGTCAGTTTGAACTATAACCGTAGAGATGTGATAGCTTGGATTATTACATTCAAAGTTAGATAAAAATTTATTTTGTATAAGCTGAAATGTTAACAACTAGATAAATCCATACGAAACTACAAATGCATGACAACATAATCAGATTTATCAAAAGAAACAAAATGAAAACCTAAACAACAGCCATTAATCTGATATAAGTAATTACTTTCAAACTTCGAATCACTACTGCTTTTCCGCCAGCGCGACATTACGATCAAAGATAATATGCAATTAGTTCAATAACCAAGTAGTTAAACAATAATAATAAGAAACTAAGCGATAAAATAGAAGTCGATTTGCAGTATTTATATGTAAGTAGAAAAAATAGATGATGAATTACTTTGAGTTCAATAGCAGCTGATTCCTTTAGGGCAGAGATAGCATCAAGGTCTGCTAATTCATTCTCCGTTTGAGGCTCTGCACCCTTTTCCATCAATAACGCCATGATTTCTTCCGATGAACACTCGCGAAACGATTCAAGGGTGAAGATGATGATCGTTGATGGGCTTTATGAGCTATTTAGATATCAAATTGTTGGGCTCCTTGGCCCACTAAAGTTGTGAGTAGGACAAGGTAAGTAGGTAACTAAGGTCTAAGAGTTGCACATTTGGGTTTTCTCTTTTGGTGAAGCCCAACCTGTTTCTACATGTGAAAAATGATCGGTACACTTTGAAACCGGTTGGATTTTAAATCGGGTTATATCTACACGGGCAAAAAAACGGTTTGGAAACCGGTTCAGCAAAAAAAATCAAAACCTGTTTCAAAGAAAAACCGGCTTGGCCCAAACCGGCCCAACCCGCGGGTTTTTTAGCAGTGGCGGAGCTTGAACACTCTTGTAGGGGGCGGGGGCGAGATTAAACTTTTATGGGGGGCGAACTCGAGTTTTATATAAAAAAGTACACTGTCGAGCCAAAAATTTATACTACCGGGCCAAAATTTTACACTACCGGCAGAAAAAAAAGCCCCCCCCCCCCGGTCCCAACTATGCTCCGCCCCTGTTTGTTAGCCACGCACTCAAAACCGGTTTACACGTTAAAACCGGTAAGAAAAACCGGTTTGCCAAAAAAAATGGTTTTCAACCCAGTCCAAATGGTTTGACAGGTTCAGGTATTCGGTGAGCCAAACCGGTTTATAACCCGAACCCGTTTGACTCCATCACAAAAAACCAGTTTGGTTTTAAACTTGAACCGGTTTGGGTAAAAAACGGTGTGTACACCTCTATTATCTAGTTTGTTTTTATTTTTAACGGGTTACAAATTGATCATAATAGGTGGTTCGGTTCCAATCCAAACCGGTTTGATATTAGTTCAGGTTTGGTTTTCAAACTAACTATAACGGAATGGGATCAAGGGTAAATTGTGTATAAATACACAATAAGTATTTTAGTGAGATTTTATTGATAACAAAATGAAAGTTAAAAAGACAATGATTAGATCGGGTATGTATAGTTATTGATTAATGTGTCCAAATTTTAACTTTTAGAATCCAATTTGGGTTTGATAATCTTAGTTGTTTTAACATATGAGTTACTTGGAGATTGCCCACTATGATTATGGCCACTTTGAAACATATTAAATGTAACTCATGATGAAACCAAATTTGGGTGGATTCACATATATTTTATATAGGATGAAGTCATTCTAAAATAAAGTTTAGGTTAAAGTACTTGTGAAGAAATATTACATTCGTTCAATTACGTTTGTTAACACTCGATAATATATTTGTTTTTATTCTTTTTTTTTGTTTATGTTAGTTCTAATGATTTTTTTATGTTTTTAATCTTTAATGTTTAGTCCACTAGTCCACTACCTTAACATTAAAACCATACACCTTAGTCGTATGAAGCTTGCATCTAATAAAAACTTATTCATTTAAAACTTAAATATTTGAGACATTATTTTGGGATTATGTTTTTATTATTATGTCTAACTTGTGTATTTATTTTGAGAAAATTATGTTTATTATTTTCATGTGTTAGTGCTTGAGTTTATAGTTTTAAAGATATTTCTCTAATGTTTGAGACTAAGGGCGTTGATTTATATATGATTTGAATAAACATTTGCTTGAATTCTTTTAAATTAACGAAAAACACAAACGAACAAAGTTTTTTTTGGTTATGTATTTTGTAACCGTTTGTAAATGAGTTCAATACCAAATGACTGTACCAACAACCATGAATTACACCAAGCACGGTTTAGAACCATCAAGTGATCAAAAAATCATCAAGCTTCAACCATTTGAATGAAACATTTAACGTGAGTTTATTTATATGAAAACTCGTTTACGGCCCCTATATTAACATATGGCAGTCATCATGTTTAGATTATTGTAAACACCAACAAAACCTTGAAATTGTTTTTTCCCCTCCTAGTTAGTCAAATTATAATTTCGTCTTTAATTTAAACAAGACAACAAATGAGTCCGTGAGCAAACCAACAAGTCGAGCTGACTTTGGCTCGGGCTCAACTTGTTTACAAATTGAGCAGAGCCTGGCTCGGCTCGTTTACAAACCGATCAAATTTCAAGCAAGCTAATTTCTAGCAAACTACAAGTCGCTAACAGTTGATCACCTCTAGCCGAATCAAAACTAATAAAGACAAATAATTACAATGACTTTGAGCAAGTGTCATTTGTCCCACAGTTAAGAACATATGTGGCCATTGCTGTAACTTGTACGCATAAAATATAATAAAAATATATGTGTCAAGAATGGGATTCGAACCCATGCCCTTTCGGACCAGTACCTGAAACTGGCGCCTTAGACCAACTCGGCCATCTTGACATGCACGAGTTAATTTGTAAGTCTAAAATTATTATATTATTATGTTCTTAGACTAAGAGAAAAATACGCTAAGACCATTAAATTATAATTTTTTTCAAAGAATAACAACTTATAGGCGCATTTAAAGTAATTATAATTTCAACACCACAAACTGTTTTAAACTTTATCAATAACCATTGAATTCAATTCAATAACGTAAAACACCATTATGGGTCCGTTTTATTAAAAATGTATCATTTTTGTTAATTGAAATGAGGTTCATGAATACTATTTTTAATATGATTAAAAAGACGAGATCACATAATCTAGATGAAATCATGAAATTAAATACATCAAATCCAAAAGAAATCCTATTTTAAAATCAAATATTGTAATCATTTTAATCGGGAACTTTTATATCAAGAAAAAGTATGAGTTTTTTTGGCTCCAATGTCTTGTTTAATGTATGCAGAACCCACACGCCTTCATCAATCGAAAACTATTTCCGATTCATAACCATATTTCATCAAAATCTTGTTCTAATCAAGTCGAGCTTCAACAGGCTTAATCCTAAATGTAAGCTCTTTTAATAGACGGGTCACAACCTAAAATTCGTATATTAAATTCTCACAAAGCTAGACGAGCTTTTAATTGCTTAAATTTATTAAATGTTATTTAACATAATAATATATCTTCTATATTATAATTAGTTATATCTTTAGTCATGACAAAATAACTATATATATATATATGTGTGTGTGATATTAAAAGCACACATAAATTTTATGTTTTAATTAATATATAATAGACTGGTCGAGTCTGGTTGGAATTCTAGATTCGTTGTTTAGATAAGTGAATGTGTAATGTGTTATTGAACGTAGTGGATGATGCATGAGCTTGTGTTGTTGCCAATTACTAAACCATAATAGTTGTATAAGTCCACCCAATGAAAAGTTTCACATGTGATTACTATTCTTCTTAATAGCATGGAGGATTGTGTTGAAAATAATGGTTACACTCGAGGTTTTTGGTGTAGCATTTTGCTCATTTTGAACATTTCATTTCATCGTCTATTATATCCTTCTAAACAAGATCT
This sequence comes from Flaveria bidentis, assembly GCA_018326385.1. Classification (NCBI taxonomy): domain Eukaryota; kingdom Viridiplantae; phylum Streptophyta; class Magnoliopsida; order Asterales; family Asteraceae; genus Flaveria; species Flaveria bidentis. The sequence goes on along the minus strand of BJCM01000756.1, from coordinate 43,767 downwards.
ACAACCGAACTGCATAAATTAATTCAATTTTCTTTTAAAAAACATATGAACATAAATTCTTTTTATTCATCATTCCATATATCCATGTGTCATCATCATAATCTCTTAATACTTGAGGATCACGAGAGTTGTTCACATCTCCGCAAGAGAATCATAGAATAAATCTGAAATTATATTGTTCTAGAATTTCACAATTGGCGTCATCATCATTCTAGGATTCATTTGTTCTTGGAGGGCTATATGTTCTTTGATACATTGCTTGTTACAATCATCAAAGTTAGCAATCCACCAATAGTCTTCGTCGTACTTATCATCAATGTTGGTGTTTGTTGACGCATAGACTTTCAAATTCACAGGGTTAGTATTGGTTGGCAGGATAGTATTGTCTTTATAACATAAAAGATTCATATAATTTGATTGTTGGACAAACATTATTGGCTTTTATAATGTTTGAACTTGAAGACATTTTATGTTAAGTATAAACTTTACGTAGTGTGTGACTAAAGATTGAAAAGTTACTGGATGTTCTTCTAAACAGGGATGGGTTATCAGAAACATATATAAGTAGAACTACGGACAATAGTTTCTAAGGCTATATGATAACCATCAAATCATCAAAAGAGACACAAAAAAATCAAGAAATCACCGTACAAAACGGAATACCCCCTATTGATAAACTAGGAATACCCATTTCTTAAGTTAGTTGGATTTGTATTCAAGCTCCACGGTTTTAGTTATGTTCAATCTAAAGTTGTGTTTGATACAAATAATTATATGAGTCAGGGGTTGTTTGTTTCCGACTGACCCGGCTGACTCGGTCAGCAGGTCAGCCCGTTTGATTTAAGTTTCGAGGCTAGCTGACCGGGTCTTCATTGCTGACTCGGACCTAGAAAAAAAAATAAGCTGACACGTTGACCTGCTCGCAGTCACGCCTTTACCTGCACCTTTGGCCTATGACCCGCAGACACCGCCTTAGCCTTTGGCCTCGCGACCCGCAGGCACCGCCTTCGGCAGTGGTGGTTCGACGGACGACGGTGGCGAAGGGCGGTGGATTGTGGTGGTGGTCGGAATGTGTACGGTGACAGTGGTGGTTCCGACCGGTGGTGTGACTCCGGTGGGTTTTGTTACTTAAATACTGAATTGATTTGGTTCTAGTCAGATACTGAATCAAACAGTTAAGTTTCAGTCAGATGCATACCCAATTAGAAATTCTAACTGAATCAGTTTTTAACTCAGTCAGATCTTACTGAATCAGTGTAATCAAATAACCCCTCGTTGTTCTCATTCAATGATTCAACCTCTCAACTCACGAAGTTAAAAGGTCATCAACCACCACCATAAACACCCTAAAATATACTTAACAAAATTATCACTTTTTTATTATATTATTATACAAACATATAAATTACTTCATATATCTCGAAACAATATACGACCACTATATTGGGTTGTCAAAAGAGTTAACATATTCTTTAAAATATATTTTTTACAAGTTAACAAATGTAATTTTATATTGCAACTTATTATACACGTTTATTTTTTCTCTATATTAAACATTTAATAACAGATACACCCAAAATTTTAAAGTATGTACCAAACTACCAAATCTAATTATATTATTGATTATTATTCTTAAAACTATACACATATTTATATGACATTAAATTGCTCACAAGACAACTTGGAACAATTTAATGCGGAATATACGGAGTTAGCATTCAATTGACCATAACATAATAGAAACTGTTTTTCGAGAGGGTCCCTCGTATCTCTACACGTGTAATATCTGTTTAACAAATAGTCTTTGTTCGGTTAAACAATTTAATCCGTCAACCTCGTAAAAACACCTATTCTTAAAATGCGCCAATCACGCTAGCTTACACTTCGTCTTCTTCCTTGGGCTACCTACCTCACTGTTCACAGAAAATACACATTTGTTCAAAAGTCAAAATCAATCACCTTCACTCCATCTCATTACATACTCCTACACTTAAACCTATTAACCCTTTTATAACCACTAATCTCCATCTATTCAATCAAATTAAACCACATTCACTCGATTTTGCTCCGTTAATCCATCCAATTTGAAGCTAATTACGAGCAATCGTTAATCTGATCAACATTCATCAGAGATGTGTTCCACTTATCTGCTTCTTTAAACACCATTGATACACCTCTGTACCAATCAATGGATATCAGAAGCTATATGTTTCATAAATCTCATATATGCATAATAATAGGGTTAATTTGTGTGTTCTTATGGTTATGCTTATTCTACTCCAACAATGGAGTTTTCGAAGGTCAAATCACCTGGAGCAACACTCTGCTACTCAATTCCAGTTTCAACGAATCCATAGATGTAATCAATCGTGAAATTGAAGCTTCAAATTCTGCAAATTCTCAATCTCAAAACCCTAGGGTTTTCCCGTTTATGAAGGCGATGAGAAATGTAAACAATACGAATGATCCATGTGGTGGAAGATACATATACATTCATGATCTTCCATCACGATTCAACGAAGATATGGTGAAGGAATGCGAAAGTAATAATAAGTGGTTAGCTATGTGTAAATTCACCATGAACGGTGGGTTCGGACCTCCATTGAAGAACAATGAAGGTGTGTTTACAGATCATGGGTGGTATGCAACGAATCACTTCAATCTTGAAGTCATCTTCTACAATCGAATCAAACAGTATGAATGCTTGACTAATGATTCATCAATGGCTGCTGCGATTTTCGTCCCGTTTTTCGCAGGGTTTGATTTCGCAAGATATATTTTAGGGTTTAATGTTTCGATTAGAGATGGTGGTTCAATTGAGCTTGTTGATTGGTTGCAGAACAGAGATGAATGGAAGTTCATGAATGGTGAAGATCATTTTGTTGTTGCAGGTAGACCCACATGGGATTTCAGAAGAAAGAGTGATGAAGATGATGATTGGGGTAACAAGCTGTTGTTGTTACCCGCGGCGAAGAACATGTCGTTTCTTCTAGTCGAGTCGAGCCCGTATGGATTGAATGATTACGCGATACCGTATCCGACTTACTTCCATCCGGTTACGGACTCTGAGGTTTTCGACTGGCAGGACCGGATGAGGAAAACGCGGCGGAAATGGTTGTTTTGCTTCGCGGGTGCTCCACGCCCGGGTGACCCGAACTCGATCAGGAGTCTTTTGATCAATCAGTGCAAGAGTTCACGTGTCGCAAAGGTTTTGGATTGCGGTAGTGATGAGAGTAGGTGTCATTCGCCTAGTAATGTGATGCAGATGTTTCAAAGCTCGGTTTTTTGTTTACAACCCGAAGGCGATTCGTATACGCGAAGATCAGCTTTTGATTCGATCTTGGCGGGTTGTATCCCGGTGTTCTTCCATCCGGCTTCGTTTTACACCCAATACACTTGGCATCTCCCGGAAAACCATACAAAATATTCGGTTTTTATTCCTAACGATGATGTAAGAAAGAATGTAAGTATAGAGCAACGACTCGATCAGATTGACCCTAAAACGATCAAGATGATGAGGGAAGAGGTCATAAATTTGATTCCACGATTGATTTATGCTGATCCTCATTCGAAATTGGAGACTTTAGAAGATGCATTCGATGTATCGTTAAAAGCAATAATCCGCAAAGTGACTAAATTGAGACAAGATATGATCGACGAGAGGGCAAATGATGATTAGGTTAAAGAATAGAGTTGGAAGTACGTGTTATTAGAACAAAGTGACGACTATGTAGGTGTTCATGAATAGAATTCGTTTTTCCTAAAACCTGAGCCCTAATTAACAAGCAAGAACATTAAAGTTTGTCCAACTTTAATGATGAAGGTATATATATAATTGCTTGGTTTATGGTTTGATCATTGTTTTCTTGAAGTTGAAAGCAAATTTCTACTAGCTTTGGTCTGGAATATGTATCTATTAGGTTTCTATATGTTAGTTATTGATAGTCACCTATGTTGTTAAAATAAAATATTTATAAGATGAAAATAATTCAAATTTATAATAAGAAAATTTTAAAGATTATATATTGTTAAAAGGGTTTGTTTTAACATAAAATGTTTATAAAAAAACTAAAAGAATAAAAACAAAAATTAAAAAAACCATTTTATAATTTATAAGTTTTTCTTACTAACTATTAAAATTTTATTTTTTCAACACTTGTAATACACAAGATACTAAAGTAATTTAACTATATAGGTAACTTTATCATTGTCTTACAACTTGCAACATGTTATGTCCTAGTTTGTATCATGGCTGTGACTAAACCAAAATTTGTCAATTGTATAATCCAATATTTTCAGAATCGCATTGGACGTCGAAGCGAACGTCTTACTGGTTTGGTGGTCGGACTGGTTGGACCGGATTTAACTATATTTATATATGTAATTAAATATAAGTAATTTATATATATATTTATATATGTATTTTATAGTTATATATAAAATTTAACTATATTTGTACATCCAACATACTAATTTATGGTTTAACACTCCGTTTTTACGCATTAAAATAAAAAATCAAAATTCGGTTTGAATCGGTCCGGTTTCCCGGTCCGACCACCAATTCGGGACCAACCGGCCGGTTCGACCAGATAAAACCGAACCATAGCAGACCGGACCGGCCACCTAACCGATCCCTGGTTGAACCGGCCGGTCTGATCCAGTATAAAAAACATTGGTATAATCTTGTGTGATGAATGATCAAGAATTTTTCATCAGGGAATAAAAAACGAATCGGGCAAAACATAGGTCGGGTCAAAAAAGTTAATCGGTTGCTCTGATGGCTGACCGGCCCCACCGCCCCAAGTAGTACAGTGGCGAGTTGGGTTATCAATCGGCCTGGCACGATAGCGGAAGAGTGACAGTGTAGCAGCTAACATATTTTGTTTTTAAAATTGTTAAAATTCGAGACTTAAGTTGTTTCGTATTTATAAAAAGTGATAATATAAATAATTTGCTTTCCACTTTCCACCCCAAGAAGCAACCGGCACATGAAAAAAAAACGATGGTCGGTGTGTGACTCGAATCTTAATGGCACCCCGATATAAATGGATCTCTTTTTGGTTTCTTCAAATCCAAATTATTCTTTAGCCTTTTGGTGCAAATAATTAACTCTTAGTAAATTTGATTTTATTTAGTTGTTTTAAGTTTGACACCCTCATGTTAAAGATGCAAACTCTCTATTTAAGTGATCGAAATTCGAATTTTCAAATCCTCTAAACATCATTATAGTTAAAAAAGTTTAATATTCAATTTTAATCCATATCATATATCATATGACAAGCTTGATCATGCTCTTTTATTTATAATGGGAAACATATACACACATTATTGATATACACATATTACATATATAAAATCATAAGTTCGATGTATAAATGATAACAATGTAGTTCAGAAGTATTGATTACGGATGAGATATGGATTATGCAATTAAGTGTGTTTGATAGTCCGATACAATATGTGAGTGTATCATGTATAGCATGACTACATGTATTTTTATTAGTGATGTGTTTAAGTTTAACATTTTCACATAAATATGAAAGTGATTATCTTCTTTGTAAACGTCTAATTGTTTTTTTAAACGGTAAATATACGACCTTGTTTTGGAGGATATGTGTTATCTTAATCGGGCCTATCTATCCGTTTTCCAGCCGGGACCGCACCTCAACCCCACAGGAAGAAACTCATTACTGAGTGAAACTTGAACCGATAACATCTTCTATATAATGAGTATCTTATTTTAACAAGTTGAGTTAAAGATTATTATAATGTAAAGGTCTAATTACAAGGCTTTATAGCGGGTTATGAGGAGCATTTATTTGACCACAAGCTATTAACTTTTGGAATAATTTCCGGAGTAGATTGCGACATATTTCGACACGTGGCACACCACAACAGGCTGCCGACGCATATCTCACTATCAAGAACAAGTCATAATACACCCTGTGCATACAATACACCTATCACGCTAACATACGCTTCATCTTCTTCATTCGAATGCACTAATATTCACAGTACACCGTTTCACCTCCGTTTCTTCAGTTCAATATCTCTCTGTTAATCGACCAATCTCACTTCTTTTGTGTGCAATTGATTGATTGATATTACACACATTTACCATGAATCTTATGCCTATAGCTTGAATTGAAACAACTGATCGTTCACAGATCATCAATCAATGGAGAAAGCGAGCTATTCGTTTCAACAAACTCGTGTTTATGCAGTGGGATTAGTCTGTGGTTTCTTCTGGATTTGCTTACTGTACTTCCATTTTCAAGGGTTTGAAGGTGCATATTTCTGGAGCACAAATCTGCAAATCAACCCCAATTCGAATCAATCTAGGGTTTCCGAAGCCCAATCCGATGTTAATCAGGCACCAGAGTATGCTCAATCGGTTGTTTCTCGATCTGAAACAGTGAAAAACGATACCTTCGATAACCCTAGGGTTTCCCCCTTCATGAAGGCGATGAAAACTGCAGACAATACGAGTGATCCATGTGGTGGAAGATACATATACGTTCATGATCTTCCTTCACGATTCAATCAAGATATGATGAACGAATGTGGGAGCATCAACAAATGGTTTGATATGTGCGAATTTACGACGAATTGCGGGCTCGGGCCGCCATTGAAGAACACTGAAGGTGTGTTTTCTGATGAAGGATGGTATGCTACTAATCAGTTTACAGTTGATGTCATCTTCTACAATCGGATGAAACAGTATGAATGCTTGACCAATGATTCATCAATGGCTGCAGCTGTTTTCGTCCCGTTTTACGCAGGATTCGATGCTGCGAGATACCTTTGGGGGTATAATGTTTCTGTGAGAGATGCTGCATCTCTTGATCTTGTTGATTGGTTGCAGAAGAGAGATGAATGGAAGATGATGAATGGTAAAGATCATTTTCTTGTTGGAGGAAGAATCACTTGGGATTTTAGACGATTAACCGATGAAGAAACCGATTGGGGGAACAAGTTCTTGTTCTTACCTGCCGCAAGAAACATGTCAGTTCTTCTCATCGAGTCAAGCCCGTGGAACTCGAATGATTACGCGATTCCATACCCGACGTACTTTCATCCGTCTAAAGATTCGGAGATTTCTGAATGGCAGGATCGGATGATGAGATCGGAGAGGAAACATTTGTTTTGTTTTGCGGGTGCTCCACGGCCCGATAACCCTAAGTCAATTCGGAGTCTTCTGATCGATCAATGCAGGAATTCGAGTGTCGGGAAGCTTTTGGAATGCGGGGCCGATGAGAGTAAGTGTCATTCGCCGAGTAATGTGATGAGGATGTTTCAAAGTTCGGTTTTTTGCTTACAACCGCAGGGTGATTCGTATACGCGAAGATCGGCTTTTGATTCGATCTTGGCGGGTTGTATCCCCGTGTTCTTTCATCCGGGTTCGTTTTACACGCAATACACTTGGCATTTACCGAAAGATTATACAAAATACTCGGTTTTCATCCCGGAGGATGATATTCGTAGGAATGTAAGTTTAGAACAACGTCTTGGTCAAATTGATCGTGACACGATCAATAAGATGAGGGAGGAGGTTATAAACTTGATCCCGAGGTTAATCTATGCGGATCCCCGATCCAAACTCGAGACTACGAAAGATGCATTTGATGTATCTGTGGATGCGATTATCCGAAAGGTGACAAAATTGAGACAAGATACGATAGACGGGCGGACGGATAGTGATTTTATTGAAGAACTTAGTTGGAAATACGCGTTATTAGATGAAGGGGAGTATTTGGGCGTTCACGAATGGGACCCTTTTTTCGCTAAACAAAAACCCGACGATGGCAAGTCAAATCCGGGTGGGTTTTCAGGAAACACAACAAAGAATTCTTAGATGATCGAAAGAAAAATGAAAAATTATTCGACGAAAGTTACAGTATTATACGCATCTAAATTACGAAAAGTGTAATTTTATTTAATTTTTATATATTTTTAGATAGTAGTAAAAGGTAAACAAAACACGTATGCAAAGGGTAGTAGAGAATCTTGATCATGTGGTTCTTTTATAAAAGCTTCCCAACAATTGGGATAAAAGAAAGAAGGTGTATCCAACTTAGATTTACTATTGTACTTTAATATAGTACATAGGCATGAACATGTAAAGATGAGTACAATAATGCCAATGAGTTTTAATTTTGTGGTCGCTACTATTAAGGAAAGCAAGGCTTTATGCATCATCTATAAATTGGATAAGACTCGAAAGCATGCGCGTTAGGTTGTGCGGGATGAAACAAGCTCGTGTCAAAACAAGTATGCATTAAAATTAGTAAGGGTTGAAATGAAACTAACATAGTGTAGTATATAACTCAAAGGTCCTTTATGCATCATATGCACATTTACAATTCATATAACACATCATATAACATAATTACTATCAGCTCTATTATAGACGTTCATAATGAGAAATGTTTAATGCATATGTATTTTAGCATAAAGCAACAAGAACCCAAAAAAACACACATGTTTATTATTTTTTAGGGCTATTCATAAAACAATTATATAACCATGCTAAATACTATATTTACACTTATGGCTACATCAAATCTAAAAACCGTCTTAATGAAGCATTTCTCATGGGAAGAAAAAAAAAACAAATGCCAACCAATGCCACGATGGTGTTTGAGTTCCATTCGCAAGCGTTGTATGTGCTTGTTTGATGGTCATTTGTTTGTGTTCATACGAAATTCCAAACAAAAGCAAACAGGTAGCGATAAGCCCCTCTCACACGACCATTACATAAAACACATATACACGCATCTAAACTTTTTTTTTCTTTATAAAAGTGGTGTTTAAAAAGATGTAACGTTAAAGAATAAACAAGTGTTCTTAAAAGATACAGTAAAATACCACGTGCCTACTAACCTGACGTCTTTACGAGTGTTTGAATGGTTTAACGTTATCGATGCTTTAAGTGGGCCGTGGGCCGTTGGATTACATATTGGAATTCAAACAAAAGCCCATTTTTTAAGACTAATTAAGCTTTGACTCTCTAGAAGTCAAACAAATTAATCGTCGGCTGCTGAATGACCTCGTCCCTTTGTCACATTCCGTGAGCCAATTCTCTGTTCAAAAGTCAAAATCATTGACTTTAATTTCACCTCCATTGACAACGACACTCTCAATTCACAAGTCTCTCATGTCAGAACTCGACACCCCTCCTCCATTTGGTCTCCGGAGACCCAATCAAATTCACACTCAAATTACAATCACAAGTCATGACCTTCCCATGAAACTTCCAATCGATTGTAATTTGCAATTTAAACCCACAGAGTTGAATTAGAACAAGAATTAGAATTAGAATATATAGTCTAAAATAATCGAATTGTTTTTAAGGGAGGTGCTATTTGATGTGGGTTTCACACTATTTTCTCAACTTCTTCAGTTTCGTGAATCAAGTTTCAATCTTTGAATTAAGGGTTAAAATCAAGAATCGCTTACGGAAAGTTCAACCAATCACAATCCAATTTAATCGAGGGTGTTGAATTTGAATGCAACTTGCCCCCAATAATTCAATTGTATTTATGGGAGTTGTGATTTGATGTTTAATTTCATCTAATTCATTAATTTTGGAATAATTTAAGTTTTTTGCTCTGAAGTCTTTTGGTTCTGTTGATCTTCAAATGGGGGGTTTAGTAGTTGGAGACGAAGGTGGGATCGCTCAGAGTTTATGGAAGAAATCAACAAATGAATCGATATTTGCGATTTATACTCCTTATATACTTTCATTAGCATCTGGGAAATTGGATTCTGGTTCTTTTCTTCATTGCATCTTTCAAGATCTTCAGTTTCTGCAAGCTTCAGCTGAGGCGTAAGTTGTTGTTGATTCAAGTATAGAAATTGTTCATTTGTTGGTTAATCTTATGATTGTTCTTGATGTGGGTATCTGATTGCTTTGAAATTTGTGGATTTTAGGTTTGAGATGGCTGAAGAATGCTCTGATGATGATGATGACAAGGCTGTAATTCGAAAGATTCGAAAAAGGGTGTTGAAGAAGATGACAATGTTTCGATCGATTGTTCAAGTAGGTTGTCAAATTCCCTTTTTAAACTACAAAGAGATGATCATGTTGTAGTATTGACTATTGATTTGCATAATTGTATTGAATTTGAGTTTTCTATTGAAGTTGTGAGTTTAATTAGTACTTGATCATACAGGAATGGGGCTTTGAACTTCCTGCAGGGAACATATCAGATCGTGCAATGACCAAATACACAGATTTCTTGCTCGATACAGCTTCGGGAAAATCGGTAAAAGAAAAGTTTCCTGGGAAGTTTGCGACGCCGTTTGAGAAAACTAAGCTTTCTGCATATGCACTTGCTGCCATGGCACCATCCATGAGGATTCAGTCATTTTTGAGTAAGGAGATACAAGCAGTTCTTGAACCTGATGAGAACATTCATCTGTACAAAAAGTGGATTGATAGTCTTGCTTCTCAAAAATTCGAGGTTCGATTTTGACAGCGATGGTTATTTAAAGGTAGCTGGATGTGTGGGCCGGGTGGGTTGGGTAACAAGTCAAAACAGGTTCAAGCTAAATGGCTCGAATTTTAGTATAGGTTGGATTGGGTTGACCAGTAAAAACGTTTTATGCATTTTTTTAAAAGTTTGATTGTATAATCATATGAGTTAATTATGATTAGAAGAACTACATTGCCACGACAATAATCCGAATGTTTGAACAAAAGGAAGTAGGGAATTGTATAAATTAACAATAGACTTCGGGTGTTTTCAACATATTCGACCCATTCGACTTTTAGCTAACTTTTTCTGTGACTCGTTTGAAATAAAACAATAAAACACAACCCAAGTCGAACACTATTTATATTTTTTAAGAAGTGTACTGTTACACACTAATCCAAATATTTGCATAAGACCTATTAGGATATGCATGAACTTTGTTTTTCAAAATTTTGTACAAATAATTAATAAGATTTTATAATTCAAAAAATATATTGCTACAATACTAATCCAAATATTCGAATAAGACCAATTATGAAGTTCTTTGAACTAGAGTAGACTTTGGGTGCCTTTCTACATGTCATTTGACTCGCTCCCTTTTAACTGCTTTTTATCTGACCCGTTCGAGTGAGACGAAACATAATTCAACCCATCCATAAGTAAATAGATCGAAATTGGCACCTGTACTCCTCTGTCGTTAATCAATCAAGACATCTTGTATCTTATGTTGTATTTCCTCCAATTTTAGGATTCTGCATCCCAAATAGAAGAACTTTTAGATAAGTTGACTGTATCTTTGACTGGTGAAGAACTACAATTTGTAGAAACAATTTATCACAAAGCAATGAAGCTTCAAGTAGATTTTTTCTCAGCTCAACCAATTACCCAAAACACTGTTGTTCCCTTGTATCAGGCTCATGGAAATGATGAACAGAAGGTTTTGATATGTAGTGGTTTTGACATGACCTGTAGTGCTGTTGATTCAGGTGCACTTCTTGCGGATGTGGCAATTATAAAATCATCACAAACAGTAAAGTCTAATGGATATGAATCCGGTGGTGATGGATCTTCTTTGGTTGATCTTCGGGATGTTTGGAGCGGTCTTCATAGTCAGTATGTTGAAGAATATGAACAGTGTATTAACAACATTATGCTTAGCGAAAAAGGTATACATTCTTTTTATGCACAAAACTAACTACATTTTAATTTGTGATTAGTACTGATTATTGTCAAAACTGACAAAGGGCATATTAAGATGACCTGATCATTCATTCTAGTAACCTAATTAAAAAGATTTGTATTTAACAAGAATTTCTCTTTTGGTCATGTTATGTGTTACCTTCTTAAATAATCAGAATTTGTTGAAACACTTGTAAACCTCTCCTACAACATGTCTTGTTAGTTGTTACAATTGATCATCTGACTCTAGTTATCTGTAGTCTCTTAATCGCTTTCAAAATATACATAGTGAAGTTTACACTTGCATATTGTCATGTAATGTAAATAATATTCGCAAAGTACTTTCAACTCTTAGTTGGTATTCAATAATATTATAAAGTCCTGAATTTTGTTCATCTTTTATTGAGCAGTCGCTAAATTCGACTTTGAAAGCCTGTGTAAAGCGCTTGAGCAGTTATCGGATCTTGAAAAGGCAGGAAATATAAGAGTGGACAACTCTGGTGTATTGAAAGGACTGCATATGGATGACATCAAATGGGCTGCTGAACACTTGGTTTTTCAAGATGGCTGTCTAGAATTTTTTAAAGAAATTGAAAAACATGAAAATGTTGCAATTGATGCTCATATACTTTCATACTGTTGGTCTGGGGATCTCATTAGGTCTGCCTTTAACTCAGGTGTGTGTTTCTTTTATATATGTTTTCTGAAAAGAATGATATGCTGTTGTTTGGTTCTCATTAAAGGTGGTGATTTTGATTAGTTTAGCTAAAGATTGATCGGTTTGGGTTATGTTTAATACCGGACATATTAAATGGATAAACTTTAAAACATAGCTGAAATGAAGCGGATCGTGAAGATTGTGTAGCTTGAAATTTAACCAAAGTCTATTCAAATTGGTAAATTTTAGAATTAGCTATTAATGGCGTTTGCTTTAACACAGTGTATTCAGTTGCTCTCAGCCTAGTAAATTGCTTTATTAAAGAATAAATTACTACTAAAAAGTAGAGGTGACAAGATTGGGGGTTGGGTAATAAGTCGAAATGGGTTCTGATTGCAATGGGTTATTCTTGTATGCGTCAAAAAATATTGAATCAGGTTGACCCATAACGCTTGTTTGTCCATTTTTAGCTTTTCTTATGAAACAAGATTCTTCAAAGAATCTAAATATTTGTATGGTTTAAATTAGACTTTGAGCAACTATCAATCTGTTTAATTGATTCTCCTTGTGGCTAAATGTTTAAATCGACCCGTTGAGTATAAAACACATCCCAAATTGACCCATTCATGATTAAATGGGTCAAAACTTCCATATCTTTTAAGTAGTTGTAGTCAAATTTAAACAGTAAAAAGTGTTGGAACTCATCCAACTCATATTATGAATCAATCGTTTTGACATGGTACCAGCCCATCAATTTCACCATTTCTATTAATATTGATAGGGACTTAGGATCCATGACATTGTGTACACTTTCTTCATTATTTGATTCAATTCTATTTGATTGAACAGGAGATTCAAAATTTCCCAATGTCCATTCAAATGAGTTACTCTTCACCGAATCTACATCTACCGGAGAAATCTTGAAAAAAGTTCAATCTCCCATCGAAAAGCTTCAAACTTTCAACCTCGTCTGCAAGAATTCCAACAGCAATGGCTTAAACTTATCAGTTTACATTGGTGGTTCTGTTGAAGATTTGCTTTGCCTCTTGAAAGCAGATATCGGGATTGTTATTTCTCCAAGTACTAACATTAAAAAACTTGGAGGTTTATTCGGTTTTACATTTGTCCCATTATTTTCTGGTTTAGTGAAGAAACAGAGAGAGTTAATCGAAGGCGGTTCTCCTTGTTGGAAGGGTCTTTCTGGTACACTTTACACAGTTTCTAGTTGGGCTGAGATTCATGCTTTCATTTTGGGTGTATAAGTGAGATCTCCAAACAAAAATATAAAATTAATAACACATATAAAGAAAGAAGTGTATATTTTCTAATTGAGAGTAACAGTGAGTGGTAATTATAAGGGTTTATACTTAATAGCCAGATTATTAGCAATGGCTAGGCTTGAGCCTTGTATACTTTAAGAGGGTCGCCGCCCTCGTTGTACTCTTGGGATAGTTTCTACGGTTTTGGGTTTGGGGTTTTGTGTGTAATCTTAACAATGTTGATTTGAATGTATTGATATAGTTCTATTGAAATGTACAATGGGTCCATTTTTATGCACATGTTTGTTCTTTTATTTGTTGTTTATATATAATTTACCCTTTTACAGGTTTTGATAGGATTTCGTGTTGATCTTGAACATTTCTGGTATACTTCTCTGTCTTGTGCATATTATTTCTCCAATACCTTGTGGTTTTTGTCATTAGGGAGGATAATTTTAACCACCATATGTAAAAGTTGATTGATGCAGCCACAAAACCAATATACAAGATATATAAACATGGAAGAATCCAACCAAAACTACACTAAAATCTTATAAACCCTAATTCATTTCATAGTAGATTCCATAATTACAATATCATAGAACTCAACTTATCAGTAACATGTGCATTGTGTACGCTTAATAATGTTCTTGCACCAAAAACCATATGCTTGCTTATACAAAAGTTGCCAGACAAAACCGGGTCTCACCCAAAACCCTGGTGTGACGAAAAATGTAGGATTCACATGTACCCACAAAACCAAACGCATCGATCAAACCATCACCCTTTAAACCAACAAGAACTTGGCTATCGAGCTCATCCAACCAGAAAACGAAGTTTATATGTATTTTTAGACAGAATCAGTTCTGTCTCTCGTTGTTTTCTTGAAATCTTGGTGCTGAGATGTGATCACATCAAGAAGTTAGCGGGTTCCTGGATAAGAAAAGTAGGTTTGGGTTATGTATTATCTCTAACGGGTCAAATGGATAAAAAAAATGTTTTTGGGCTAAATAGACCAGAGTCAAACGGGTCAGAAGTCATTGAACATGTATTTTTAATGTAAAAACCTCCTAAATCACTATTTTGAAACTGATTATCATTGAAATACTAATTTTTTTGTAATAAACTCGGATAACTTATGAAATTTCAAAATATTGAAGAAATGTTTCAGTGAAGCAGGACCTTTTGACGCGTAGAACAAATGACCAATTTCGACATGATACCCAACCCGTCTAACTTGCCCATTTTGCAATCACTAGTATAACATTAGTAGTTACTCACCAAGCTTGTTGGAATCGGAATTTTTCATGATCCTAAGCCTCTTGACAGAATTAAGAAACATCCTGAAATCAGAAAAGTGGATAAATGTCAAATTGGCCAAACAAAATCACTTTAACGGTTAACATTTAAAGAAATGGAAGTTAAGAAATCATACTCCCAGGGAACATCTCCAACAAGCATACAATCTCCATCTTTATCTTCATAGGTGAGCACATAATCAGACGTTCCATCCAATAATCTTGAAGGTTTAACTGCTTCTGTGCTCGAAACTAAACACATATCAACAAAAAAAAAATTCGTCAATTTGCTAAGCAAAGTAAAGTTTGCATGATCAAAATTTGTCATTGAGTCGAGTCAAGATTCAAGAGCCAAATCAATTTAAACTGATCAAGAAACAAACTTTTGGAAAATCCCATATAATAATCTCGAATGACAACTAGTGATGAAAGTGCAATTTTTAAAACATTTATTTATTAATAGGTGGATTTTTTGGTTTTTATTATTCAAAATGAGCAAATTATAAAAGTATAGGTAAAACAAAACAGGTTAAATGGGACAGGCTTGCATAAATTTTTATACATACAACCCCCTCCTGAACCACTTTACCCTAAGATTTAGTACTGTAATTATATACTTTTCTTAACAATATAAGAGCGTTAGTTAATTGAATATATAAAAACTGGACAAAAGTATTTACGGGTCACCTTGACCTGACCCGTTTCGGCCTGCATTAAATATTTACATGTTTCAACCTAAACCCATAGTGACCCGTTACCAACCTATCCCAACTCCAAGTACTAAGTTCATTGATGACAGTATACAGGTAATTATGAATGAGTACAATGAAAACAAATGAAGTTTGTCAAATGTAAAACCAAAATTAAAAAGACTTACATCTACTGAAGAACATTTCTTCTAAGGTTTGAGCCAACATCTCATAGGATGTGTGAGCATTGAGGTCAACTTTTCTTCCAATTAGTGTTCCATCCATGTAGACTTTTACTGACCGAAATTTCTTAATGGACATCGCATTTCTTTCATCAGAATAATCCTTGATCCCAACCGTTCTGTTCTTGCTTTTGTTTTGTTCAGGTTTTGAGATAAAGTTTCCGGTTGGTGACTTGACTTGGTTAGCCAAACTAGGCATCCGGTGAGCTTTACTTACAGGAGGCCATCCAACAACGCTTTAATCACACGAATTTGAAACTTCAAATTAGTTTCATGACTTCATCGTATATTTAAAAAAAACTAAAACTAGTGATCAAGTAAGAGATCAATTCCAGACATGTAAAGGTTCAATTTTTCATCATGAAGGTTGAAGAAAAAGATATAATAAAGGAATATAATTTTTCAAGATTAATGGACAGCAAGGGGGGTGTTTGGATGTGTGCTTCTACTATGATCAAGAGATCAGTTGCAGACATATAAAGGTTCAATTTTTCATCATGCAAATTGTATAAAAAAGGTTCAATTAAGAAACATATTTCTTCAAGATTAATGGATAATGAGGGGTGTTTGGATGTGTTCTTTCATTATGATTATTTGACTTAAATAATCACAATCAGATCATTCAATTATTCAATTTAAATTCTTTTTAAGATAATTGGTAAAGTTACATTTACTCTCTTCTTTACACACCCCTAAAGAAAGGGTGGTTCATGGTTTCTTTAGGGATATGTACACACACACCACAGACACACACACACACACACACTAAATTTAGCATTCTATAGAACATAAAAGATCAGGTTGAACACAACAGAGAAAACAAACACAAAAAATGCATTTTTGTTCTTATTCTGTTATTCACAAAGGGGAAATCAGAATTGAGAATAAGAAGCCATATTAATTAAATATCTGTGGACAACAATAGAAGAATATGGTAAATTCCTGCACTTCAAACCTCTAACACAAATTCAAGCATCCAATATCTATAAATAAACAAAATTAACCCAAAAATCTCCAAAATTGTATAAATAATCAAGAACACAAGAAACTATCAAAAGGGTTTTTCTGGATTCTGTTAAAAACCACTGAAATACACAAATTAATAGAAAATTTGTATACCTTGTGCCATTAGGAGGAGAAACAGAATCAGTAGCAGTTCTTTTGGTACCAGAAGTAGAGGAATTGGGGATATTAACAGAAGATGATGAAGAACAAGAATTAGGCTTAGAAACCAAAGTAGTAGGAAAATCTTTAGCTGTCAAGATTCTAGCATATTGACTCCAACCACCAGCTGCCACCACCATCTTTGACTTCAAACCACCACCACCACCACCAATACTCAACCCAAGTCCCAATTCCAAACCATCTAAACCTTCATCAACAGCAGGATATGATGAAGTAACCTCAGTAGACACAACCATATTGTTCTTGTTATCTTCCTTTGACCCTGTCAAAACAGACCTAACGGTGGTTGACCCACCGGAGGGCACTCCACCACCACCATCACCACCGGCCGGAGTATGATCTAACAAACCAAGGGTACCATCCATTTTTTGAAAAAAATTGAATCTTTACAAAGAAAGATTGAAACTTTGTTGGACAAAGAGAGAAAACAGAGGATGTAAGTTTGGTGCAATAAGAATACATTTGGTGTTGGTGGTGGTGGTGACAAGTGGTGGTGGTGACCGGTGGTGGTGGTGGTGGTGGAATGTGGGACCCAAATGTCGGCTTTTTGCTTCTCACAATTCATCATCGATTTCTCCTAACTTTGTCCCCACACAAACATTTGTATCAAACACTCTGTCCCCACCAATAAAAAGAACTTCTAGACTACCTATGATTATGTCTGTTTCCTAATGTTATGAAAAGTACAACTGTTTATGCACGGTGGATATGATTTGGGTACAACACATTAAGCTGACTTTTGGTTCTTGTATTTATTTTTGTGAAAGTTGCTTTCCTAAAAGCAAAAGCTTCTCTGTTTTTATTTTTATTTTTGTTAGTGGTTTTTGGGTTTAATTGTTTTGGTTGAAGGTATAGAATCCTATGCACATATAAAGAAAACAAAACAAGAATCTTGTATCACTTTTTTGAGTGAATACAAAGTTAAAAGTTGGAGATTTTGTGGGAGAAAATCAAGGAAAATCAGTGCTTTTTAGAACGGGTTACACGGTCGGTAAGGGTAAGGGTACGTGCGGTGTTACGGTGGGCATGGGAGGAGGGATGTAGATGTCATTTCAACCTGTGAGGGTGTGGAACACCGCCTCCAAGGGGCGTTAACGGTAGTGTGGGGTTCCATCGTCAACAGCCTCACAAGTGTAACGCAAGAGTTATTCATTTTATTTTTTTGTTTTAACTCGTCAACTGCGGCATTACACATCACAATCTCTTATATTTGTTGAGTCTCACGTTCATAAAGACACATCATTATACACTATTAGCAAGTCTGATTGCAATCACACCCCTTGCTTTGCGCCTAGTCAACACTAATTTATTGTCACATTCACTAAAACATAACACATAGCCTAAGTATGTGAAAATCAAGATAAATATATTGTTATGGTTATGAGATAAGCAAAATCATTTCACGAAAGTGCTTTATTTCACGTATCATCATAATGACTTGAAATGAACAATTTGATAGACTTCTAAGAAAATATTATAAATGCACCATAAAAATTTGCATATAAACAAGAAAAGATAAAATTTACTCGGATTAGTACATTTCAAGACATCTTTTTATTATATGTGAGTATAAAATGAAATACGAAAAAGTATTACATATTTGATGATGATAGAAGTATTAAATTATATGACATTGACACTCATGCATATATATACCTAAAAAACAAAAAAAAGATTTACTGTTTAGTTCTAATAACCTAATAACAATACAATGTTGGTTAATTTTATCCTCATAAAGTTTTAATGTAGCCTCTGAAATCGCGGCAGTATTTTTCGGTATTTTAGTATGAAAAAAATAATATTACTGATGTGATAAGTTAAAATGGATGTAACATGTAAAATAAAAACGTGTTGACCCCAAGTAAACTTATGTTTACACGTTTCAAGAAATCTCTAAAGAGTCATTAATTTTCAAAATCATAATTATGCTAAGCATGCAAAGTGGACGGTGATTGATGTATGTTTATTCAACAAAAACATGCAATTATCAACTTTAAATGTGAAAGTCATGATTCTAAATTTTAATTCTTGTTTAAGAAATCTAAAAGTTCATATCGTTTCATGAAAGTAAAACAAAGATCTAGATAAAGTAATTTCTTTTGAACTAGAAAAGATAAATATACCCGACAAACGTTAAGATATTGGTCGAGTTGACAAACACTTGTATGTTTATTTTACGCAATATCAGTAT
Source organism: Flaveria bidentis (assembly GCA_018326385.1). Taxonomy (NCBI): domain Eukaryota; kingdom Viridiplantae; phylum Streptophyta; class Magnoliopsida; order Asterales; family Asteraceae; genus Flaveria; species Flaveria bidentis. The sequence goes on along the minus strand of BJCM01000756.1, from coordinate 24,588 downwards.
ATCGATAGCTCATCATAGATCCGTGTATATCATTGTTCGTGACACAAATATTTATCTCAAATGTCTCACCGTACACTTCCTTCCATTTACATAAACAACTATCTTTGATACTAATAGTCTGAATTTGTAAGTCAAACAATTGAGATTGATCCCTTTGACGTATTTTCGTTTTTAGTTCCTTAAATCTTCGAATCTTCGTGGTTGTTGTACTTTGATCTAGCTTCTTGCCAGTATATTTTTCCTAACAAAATTTCACCATCTCAAAACAAAAAGATAGGTTTAACCCGTTTAGGGGTGATTATGACATTTCTTGAATAAATTTTCTTTTGTTTAAATGGTGATAATTTTATTAAAAACTAGCAAGGTGCTAAAAATACATACTAATAGAGAGGATATTCATAAATAAAAAAATCTCATCTATATTAATACAATTTGATGTCTTTCGTCATTTCCTCCGACCCCTAATACAATTTATTGAATTTTAATATGTTTTGCTAATTTCAACTAACCCACATGGCTATAACAATTATTTAGTGAAACAAGTTTCCGCCTCAAGAAAAACACCACGAGTTTGTTAATTGTAAAAGGTTCGTGACTACGAGTAGTTATTTTGCATCAAGATGAAATGTTGTGTTAATATTTATGAGGTGCGTTATTATTATTATTATTATTTATTTAACGACAAACATATTCTACTTTTATTCTTAAATTATCTCATATTACATTATTATTTGGGTTTAAATTTAAAACTTTACAAAACATCTGCCTGGGAATACATACAATAGGCAAAATCTCAGTAAAAGAATAAAGTTTGATGAACAAAATATCGTTCAAGGGAAGAGAAATTGACGATAATTTGAAGATAAGAGAATGACGAAGAATAGAAACGACAAGCCGACAAGATGTGGGGTCCAACAAAGGCTCCTCAGGGCTCTATGTTTCATTTTTCAACTTTCTCATTATAAAAAAGTGAATATATACAAAAATAATTTAAGAATATATTCAGTATTAACATTTTCTATAAATTAATGTCTTCTAGACCACATTCGTTTGTTTAATCAAAGATTAAACTTGTGTTTCTTAAGAGATACAAATTATAAAAATTGTTTCCACGGTAGCCGTAAGCACAAAAATTAGTATTTTTAAATAAAATTAACGAATATAAAATTTTTAAAACGTAGTGACATTTGTGTTTGGTCCCACAAAACTAATGTGAGTTTGAATTCTTACATATACAAAGTTAAATAGTATAAATAAGTTTAAAACAATTGTTTTTAAAAATGAAATTTCAAAATGGTGTAAACTAATATACGTATGAAATGTACCACTTATATTTTTATTGGTTAAATATACGTTGTTAATATGTACTATGGGATTTACTAGCATGGTGTAGCCAGGATATTGTAATCTAGCTTTTACTATAAAAAAAACTAAATGTTAAAGTTGTGTTGAAGTCTCTCAGTAACTTATAAAAAAGAAAAAAATGTTGTGGGATAGCCTCGTACATGTGATGTCTCCTATTAATTTTTGAAAATGAATCAACTTTAAATAAAACTTGCACTAAGAAAAAAGCTTAAATCAAACATAAACCAAACCATTCTACTTTTACATTTGAATTTTATTACTACGTGCTAGATGGTTACACGTGTGGTGCGGCGTGTTGTAATTTGAGCTTCTACTAAAAGGTAAGCATTGAAGTTGTCTTAACAACTATGGGTAACTTATAAAATAAATAAAAAAATATTGAGAAATACTTGAATCTGGTAACTTATAAAATAAATAAAAAGTGTTGGGGAATACCCGAATCTGTACCATCTCATATAAAAGTTTAAGAAAACAAACCAACTTTAGACAGAATATCAAAAGATTCAAAACTTAGATACAACTTACCATACAAGAACATTTATAAAAGAAAGATGAAATTGTATTAAAAACAATAGTAAAAAAATTAATTACATGAGACCCAGATCGATTTTGAATATAATTTGTATTAAAACTTGATAAAACTAAACACATTGTAATGATATTTTCTCAATTTCAAAAAATCCTATATTATGAAAACTACAAGAGAAAACTAAATTTGTTTAAAATATATTGTTAAAATATTCATAGTACATACATGTTTTACAAACTTATACATTACTATTCACCAGTATCGCTAATTAATAGTACATATAATAGTTGTGACTCAACTTACCAACCACAAAAACATTGGTGTAGTTAAGTAAAAAGATATATAATATATATTTAACGGTTATCTCATCTGAACTCGTGTTTTATTTAAAATCTGACCCCTATCAAAAACAACCACGAATCTTAAACCCATAAAATATCATTAAAAATCTTTAACCTACAATAAGTTAAATTAAAAATCTATTTATGTCAAAAATAAAAAGCCCCAAATCAATCATCAAACCTAAAAATCACATTAGTTTCACAAAAGCCCAAAAGGATTATCTCAAGCTATAAAACATTGCTCGCCTCTGCAATAAGCTTTCATCCAACGGAACGTTTGTTTTTATTCAAACCGACTATGAAGTAAGCTTTGTTTTTACATTTACATGGTTTTATTTGTGTTTGTGTAGGACTTAAAATCTTTAAACTTTTTTATGACTACACATGGCTTTTCTTTAAGACTTTATTATTCCATTGTAATTTGTGTGTTAATAATTATTCATATTTTTTTTAAATTTTAGTTTATATAATAATATTAATAATGTTATTGTATATTATTTATACGACCCGACATGACCACAAATTCACACAATGAGATGAATTTGTATACGGTTACGTAAGACATGCATTACTAATATTAAATTTCAAATACAACCTAGTATTCTTTTCGTCTCTGAAAAAGTACATTCCTATTTTAGATTGATTTATCAATTTTTTTTCTCTGGTGTTAGACAAAGCATAACCCAAATAGACGTGTTATGTGTGAGGCACTACTAAGGGCACTCGGAGACATCCCGACCCCGAATTTTCCCCGTTTTTGAGGAAAATGGAGGCGTGGAATCCCAGGTTTCCCCGGGTGAAAAACCATGAAAACCTCTTCATTTCTTCTTTGTTCAACTGGGAAAACGATAATCCCAATTCAAGGACCTTTTTTCACCGGATCAGGAGGCACGGTATTCCCAATTTTCCCGAGTGACATCTCAACTCCCAAGTAACCTTGCGCGACTTCACTCTGAGTGCCCTAAGTTTGATCATAGAAAATGGACTCTGTCGGGAGAAAAACCAACATAACGGAAACGTTCTTCAAGAAACTAAACTTGAATTTTGGTGGAGTTGAAGCCACGTCATCGTGGTCAAAGTCAAAGCTACACTTTCTAACATGGGGCCCATCAGGCCATCAAGCAGACAAAAGCCCAGAAAATCTTACCGATTATCACCACCAGTCATCAGATACGACTCTAAATCCCCTTTTCTCATTATACGCACCCACGCCCCAGTTGACCATTCTTCCAGAAAAACACCAGGAAAAAAAAGCTAACAAATAGACCATATCATATAAAGTTGGTCCCGGTTCGGTTAGGCTCAAACGGGACAAATTTGATAATTGTCCGGACCAAACATATTTTTTAGTATTTTGAATTTGGTCCAGACACTAGAACAAATTTGAGTATCGTCTGAACCAAACCTGTTTTTTAGTACTTCAGTTTGGTTCCGACACTAGAACAAATTTAGTATCGTGAGGAATATGCCTATTTTTAAGCACTTCAGTTTGGTCATGACACCAGAACAGATTTGAGTATCGTCCGGACCAAACCTGTTTTTTCAAGTGCTTAGTAACAAGTCAAAGTTTTTTAGTAAATGCACATGAAAGCTTAGGTAGTTTAAGGTACAAAGGGTAAACCTTAAGCCTAGACGCAAGGCGTATAAAAGGCACTGGCTTTTTTTAAGGTGCACATTATAAACAAGCCATTTTAGGGGTTTAGGCTTGTTTAGACATGTTCCAGACAAATTTTTGACGTTTCAGACCATTTTTAGATGTTTAAGAACAGTTTTCGATAATTCAGACCAGTTTTGGCCTAGGCCTCGCCTAGGCAAGCACCTTTTGTGTGCTTGACTACATACCATGAAAGTAAGCCCGAACCACATGCACTAGAAAGAATAATATTTAACAAATGAAAATTTCTGTTATGCAAAAAAATTAACACAAAACATTATATGGAGTTTGGAAACTGTCTACTTTATTCAGATGCCAACAAATATTTGTCACTGGTTATAAATTGTGTTAGAACAATATCATAAAGAAGACAACAACAACTGACATATTTCAGAATCATCGATTATATGTAAATGAAGAATTCAAAAGCAAAAGCTTTATTGAGAGATGCACCTGAATAAAAACTTGAAAATGACTAAGCGGCTTGAGGTTGTTTGTTTTCAGGAGCATTTGGTTCTTCGCTTCTGGTGCAACCTGTGAGGCATGGTTGGCATGCTGGTGGAGACAAGTTGTCTGATATGCGAATTCTGAATGTTCTATTTTTTTCTTCGTTTTCAGGAACATGTAGAAGAGCTTCCATAATTAAGATTTCCCAGTCACGTGGTCGGAAAAATGATAGCAGGCTCTCTTCTGTTCAGACATCATCATCATATGTAAGGTTGCGAATTATCAGAATTTTAGAGACGTATGCTATTCTTTAACAGTGTAGTGCTGCAAAGTTGGGTCGGATGGGTGTCTACTAACTGTGGCAATTTCAACCCATTTACATAAAGTAACTTGGGTTATGTTCTTATCACTAACAGGTCAACCGGAAAAAATAAAAGAATAGCTAAAAAGGAAACAGGTTGAAAGTCGATAGAAGTGTATTTTCAATGCACAAAATCTCCAAAATCTTTTTATTAGTTGAATTAGTTAATTACTGAATAGATATAATTTTGGTAATCCTAATAGAGATATTAATTGTTTACGAAATTAAAGATTTTAGAACTAGTGATTTAGGTCAACAAACCCAGACCAACCCAGCTTCTCAACTCTATGTTTTGCATCTAACATGTGACGGGTTGGGTATGATCCAAACGCCTAGTGTCACTATGAGTGGGTTTCCTTGATCGGTGTATATGATATATATAGATGACTGATGAGATACGTAGATATGTACTTCTTGCTGTGTAATTGTGTATGGATGGCAAATGATTTTCGTGTGTATCATTGTTCACTGTATGTTTCCTTCACCTGATATATATACATATGAATACTCACTAGTCACTATGTGCTAAATGTTTGTTTATGATCATTGTCTGCTTGTCTATATTGTGGTACATGATTTGCTTGTTATGGCCTTACCAAGGTTTAAAAGTACGGAATTGAGCCTCGAGGCGTTTTCCCTTCGCCGCATGAGGCGTAAGCCTCGAGGCGAACCGAGGCGCAAGCCCGAGACGAAATTAAAATATAAATATAAAAATTATATATCTTATAAAAAATAGAATACAGACTAATTTCATCATCGGATTCATAAAAAACACACATTAAAAAGACATGGAATGTTTGAAACTGACACAGAGTCTAAAACATTGAAAACAAACATTAAAACCCATGAGGTGCACCCGAGGCGCTAATTTTCTTACCACCTAAGTCCTATGAGGTGCATATACAAAAATACCCCTGAGGCGTCGCCTCAAACTCGTTTTCTGGGCGTCTTGCCTCGAGGCGCACGCCTCAACCAACTTTTGAAACTATGGACCTTACTATATGGCAATTATACATTATATTGTTTATTTTCCTTCTTTGTTTGTGTTAAAGCCGAAGGTCTCTCTGGAACTAGCCTCTCTATCCATTGTGGTAGAAGTAAGGCTTGGCTATTGATGATATTGTTTATCCATTGCCTACATCCCACCCACCCTAGACCTCATCAATGGCTTGGCTATTGATGATATTTACTGGCCCTGGTTATGGTATGTGACGGGTTGGGTTTGATTGTTATAATTCAGCTTAGCAATGTCTAGAAACAGGTCGAGCTGGTTTATACATCATATACAAGCTTTTTTCCTCAAAAAATGAATTATGATGCGTATGAAGATTGTTGACACGCAAAGATAAATATAGAAAATTTGTAAATACAATTCTAGATATTTTCAGACAGAATGTAATTTTTTTAGTGAATCCAGAAGATAACCAATGTTTCAGTCCCCCGTACAACAAAACAACCCCTTTTGACTACAACCCATTTTAGCATGTTATCCAACCCGTCTGACCCCATCCATATTGCCACCTCTAACATTTATTGCGGACCGATATCATATATCTCTTAAAAAACATCCCCATCTGTTACAGTTGCTTTCTTCAGTGGGGGTGTAAGAACAATAATCAATTTTAGACTAGCAAATTTATGAGAGCATGATTAAAAACTCGTTGGGGTACAACAATCTACTCATGAAAAATAAGTAAATAATACGATCATTTCTTACCTCCATTGCGAACAGCCCGCAATTGAAAAATTCCAGTGCCATGGGGCCCAGAAACTGGAAAGGTGCAAGAAACAGAGTGCCTTTTGTGAGTCACTGCAAGTGATGCATTATACCAAGGACCTCTGGAAATCGGCTCCCCGATTGCATCTATTACAGCCGGGTTCTTGCTGGCTTTCTCCATGGCTTTACTGAACAAAATTTAAAAAAAAAAGGAACAGAAAGTAGATTTTGTGAATCAAGTAGCTACATAAGTCTTCTCTCGAAATTATAGCTTTTAAAAATTGTGAAAACACAACAGCCACCCGTCATCCCTCAAAACACCATCAAATAACCATAGATGAATGATACAAACAAACACAACAGTGAAAAAAAATACTTAATCAAAAGCAACTAAAACAAGCAAATGAAATGTAATAGTGTAATACCACGTGTAATCAGAAATCACACAAACTTATGAAGCAATGCACAGGCAAAATTCTTGACGTTCTATGAGGATAATCAACCGAATCGAACCACATTTTTTGGATGGAACGCATTTTACTCTCCGAAGTCAATAACAAGTCATTTACAAAATTCTTCTATAAACGATAAAAAATGTTAAATACACAAGCTATATTCGTACAATAATAAGCTAATCATCTAAATAAAGCGATTGGTGTTGTTTGCACTAAAATTGTAAAAATACGTTTGAAAACTTTCAACCCTTTGGACCAGTTTCCACTCTAGCATTTTACTATTTACTCATTTTACCTGATAGAGATTTTTAAGAAATTTCAGTTAATTCTGTTGTGAAGACTTGAATCAAGCATCACTTGCTTAACTCTGCCCTAACCTCATTCACTTAATCACACAGCTCAGTAGAACTAGTCCCAAATATCTTTTCCTTGTGAGATGAGCATCATCCGTTTCACGGTTAATTTGTTGCTAGTAGTAGCATAACACTGTTTCATTCATAAAGTTTAATTAAGTTATCTTCTTCAGTGGAAAAATCGATGTGGCAATGCCAATTTAACATGATTTACCAGCTACATAAACACGACACCCTAATTGTACTTCAGAATAATTATTCTTCACATCCTAATCAATATCTCGTTTCAATATATTAGGCAAACTTTTGATTATGATGTTGAATATCCCAACACAAAATTGACATAGATTCCTTACAAATCTACACCATTACTTTTGGTACATGTTAATAAAAGTAAAAAGATAATAATCAAGATTCAAGAGTGATTACCTGCTACAACTATGATAAATCAAAAGGTCATCAAGTGCGCTCAAAGCAACGCCACCGGTGACGCAAATCAGGCCGCCGGTGACGATTCTCCGGCCCCATGATTTGGGCTTAGCTTCCTCCGCCGCTACGGTGGCCGGACTACTGCTGCCGTTGATTCAACAACAAATCAAATCACCAAATTATAGAGTTTGAGATCAGATAGTTTCACATAAATCGCAACTAAACGTTGATAATTCATCAGTTTGATACCTCGAAAGAGAAGAATTGCGCCTGAGAAACGAAATAAACCTCCTCCCGATCATCCCCTTTGTGTTTGTGCAAAACCCTAGAACCACAAACGGTCAATTTCATGGTTTTGGATATAGGAGAATTAAGGGGTGTTTCTAGAATGTAATTTGATTATTGTAACAAAAACTAGTTTTTACCCGTCCTGCATTGCATCGATATAAGAGTGTAAGAGGTAGCGTGATGAATTATAAAATACAAATGATCTGAATTGTTTTAAAATTAAATTTACATCAAAACATATAATAACTTGAATCTGTATAATTGAATGAAAAAGTATCATATTTGATCTGATTTTTCTGAATTTTCGAATAACAGTAATGTCGAGATGTAAACCAACTTAAAACGTAAATAAAAAAGCAAGTGTCGTGATGTTGTATGTAGTGTAAAAAGTATAAATAACAATAGTTATGACTCGTTTTCGAACTAACTTTACGTTAAGACGTAGAGCAGGTTGGTTTTTAATGTTGAACAAAAACTTATTATGACCTGACTCATTTCCAAACAAAATCTACGTCGAAACGTAAGCCAACTCAAAACGTACATAATAAGCACGAACACGTTTTATATTTGACACGATACATTATTTTAACAAAGTTTGCATCAAAACATTGACGAATGTCGAAACGTAAACCATCTCAAAGCGTATATACAAAAAAACACGAAACACTTTACTTTTACCTGATTTGTTCTCGAACTAAATTAACAATTAACGTCAAAACATAGACGAACTCGAATTTATACCAACACGTATATTAAAGTACGAACGTAACAAAATAATTTTTAACTATATTTGTATATGCATAAACCAAGGACTTTAGAAACTTAAAGGGATCAAAGTGTCAAAGTGTCATTTTACTAAATTTCTAAAAAGTTTTAGAAGGTGAAAGTGTAGAGAGGGGTGAAATGGTCGATAGAACCCCGCGGACCTTTGATATTAAATAGGGTTTGCAATTGGTCAAACCCAAGCTGAACTAGCTCAAACTGATAATCGAAATGTATGAAATGAAGGATCGAGAACAGAACCATACATGGGTTGGTTCGGTTCGATTTTATTCCTAACAGGACGGTTATACAAATTTGGGTCGGGCCAACCCGAAATAAAATTGTGTTGCCACAAACATTGAACATTTAATAATGAAAATTGACATTAAGATTGGTTCTCCATTGGTGCTCATAATCTACTTCAATATATTATATCAATATTTAATGCATATCTCTCATTAGTCATGATAATATAATTAAATCTAATATATGAAAAACTAAATTATTAAGGTTAATGATTAGAAGATAATTAAACAACAATGAAAAAAGTGTGAACAATAATCACTTTTTGAAGAAATTAATTACCTTCGCTACTTTTACCTAACAACCTACATACTTATGTATTAAGTATTTAGGGTTTTTTTATATATAATTAATTGGTTTTCAGGTAATATAGATTTTCATCGGGCCTGAACCGGCCCGTACCAATGATTGAAATAACTTAAAACTTAGAATCGAGAACCTAACCACATGTATAATGAGTTGGGTCGGTTCAATATTTGTTTTTTGGTCCGATTTGTCGAGTCGGCCCGTTTTGTGACCACATGTATGTATAATGTTTTCGTTATATTTTAAAGACAAAAAACATTATAAAGACTTCAATGTGAGTGCTTTTAAAAGTTCTAAAAGAGATTAATACAATAAAAATAAGAACCATACCATCAAAGTATCAAAGTATCAAAACTCTAACACCTCTTAAAAAGAAGGAATGTAAAGAAAAAAAAAGGATGTAAAGAAAAAAAAAGGATGGATGAAATGAATTTAATGTGTTTAGATGGAATGAAATTACCTATGTAATGATCCATTTCATTCGTTTCATCAATCAAGTATTTTTTTATTCATTCACCCTCAATTGTTTATTCTACTACGGTTTTACTTCTTGCATACCAAACGCTACATGAATCGTATAATAAACAAGAGATGTAAATATAGGAGTATATTAGAGGCTTTGTGTGTTAACCGATTCAGAAAAAAATTGTGATGATAAATTCATTAAATATATAAATATATAAATTAATAATAAACAAAAATAATAAGCAATGTACAAAAAGAGGGGAAAAATAGAAAAGCATGTGTCATTCGTCTGTCTTTACATTCTCCACCCACAAAGCTCCGAAAACAGTTCACCATTGTCTTCTCCTTTTCAATAACCTACATTATTAGACAAAACATCTTCTGTACACTTAATTTGTATTAATAAATAGAAAAAAGTAAGTGCTGAAATAATAGCATTTTCTTATATAAATAAAGTTTATACTAATTACGGGGCATTAGTATTCAAAAAACACCGATAAAAATTACTATCTGATAAATCAAACTAAATTTCACAACGTTTAACCATCTCAAAATCTTGGAAGTTCATATTTTCATAAAAGCTATATTTCAATAAAGTGAGCAAAAAGCATGCTTCAAGTTCAATCCTTATTATTAAAATCATTAACTTGATTAAACTAAATTAAAAATTATATAGTATAGTTTATTATTTAATGGAAGCATGTTCGTTTTCGGTGGTGTGGTGTATGCATTTAAGTAATACGTTTGTTTAGCCTACGAGCCAAAATCAAGTTTAACGTATGAGACGTATCTTTTTTTATTTCTTTTTATTAAATAAGCTTTAATACTAACTGGATTCAAACTCGAGCCCTTTTAAGCTTTTTGACTTGAGCTTGTTTAAGCACGTCTCATTCAAGCCCTCAACATTTCATTGGCACATCTCGGGTATACATAAATGTTGAAACCACAAGCGAAGCTTAGTGGGGGTCGGAGAGGCCTCCTACCCCCTGTTTTTTCGTCAGTGGTGTTAGTTTTCAGCACAATAGCGTAAATTTTTAATTTGATAGTGTAAATTTTTTAATATTTATAGAGCTCGCCCCTCATAAAATAGTTTACTCTCCTCTCTGTCCCCCTATCTTATAGTGTGGTTCAAACTCCGCCAATGGTTGAAACCAAACCATCCTACGATCTAATGATTTGGACGGTTTGAAACTTGTAACCAATCATCTAACCTTCATTAGTTATACACTTCTCATTATTAAGATATACAATTATGTATAAACTAACAATTTAGATAACAAAAACCAATCTATTAGTTTCAAACCTTCGAATCATCAAAACCAAAACCGAACCATTAAACTCCTTAAACTGCTTAGTCTAGCCGGCGAAGATCACTCAACCTAACCGATTTAGTTTCACATCCCCTAAAACCTTAACCAGCTATACGCCTATACGTTTCGAAACTTACATCAAAACCGACTTAACCAAACCATAACCACGATAAATTTTCTAACACCCTTTTTAGTTTTTAATCCTCCATATGTAATGAGTATGCAAACAAGAAAAAGAAAGAAGCTTACCATAAGAACCATAAGAATGCTTCTCCTTCTTCTTCTTGAAAGCTGATTTCAACACCAACAAGAATGCAATCCCCAAAAACAATCCTGCTAATCCCCCGATGATTATCGCGACCGTCTTCTGCGTGTTACGCCGCCCATCTCCGCCACCAGTCTCCGCCGCCTCTATCCCACCACCACCACCACCACCACCACCACCACCACCTGTTCCTGTATCAACAAACGAAACGTCGAAAACCCACTTCTATTATCAACATTCAAGTGATCATTGATCCATTTCATCGTTAATTATCAACAATTGAACGTTAATCACATCAAAATCAGCAAACTTGATTACCTGATCCAGTGACTCCATTGGGATAATACGTGTAGCTAATGTAACACTGCTGGAGGTAAATCTGGCCGGAGATCGAACTCCCACACACACTCCGCCCATTCGCCGCCGCAGATCTCACACAGTTCACACACTCACCGCCGCTCAAACCACCCTCACACTGCCCCAACACATACACCGATTGATACTCACCGGAGTAAAACCCTTTTCCACCAACAACCCCCTTTTCAACCTCCAACAACGCAGACTCCAATCTCGACTCAAAACCCGACCCGCTCGCCCGACCCGACCCGCACTGCTTAAACAACAGCTCCGTCGCCGGCGCCGGCGGGAACCCCACCACTTCATACCGCAAATAGCACCCGATTAGCTGAACCCTAGCGGCGATCGTATCGCCACCGCACACTCGTTGAATCATCTCAGGGGCTTTCTTCACGCAGGCGTTGCAATCGGCGTTTGATAGATCCCCACGGCACTGGTAAACTCCGGTGACGGAGGTGGGTAACTGGTCGTTTCCGGCGGTGGTGCGGTAGAAATTGGCGGTGGATGATTGGGATACGAGGGTTTCGTAGAGAGATTTGAGGTTTTGTGATGAGATTCCAGAAGGGTCTTGAAACTTCTGATTAGCGCACCCTTTGTAGACGAAGGTTGTGAGGTCTGCAGATGAGGAGATTGAAGTGCAGATCGAGAGAATGAGGAAGAAGATGTGGGGTTTTGATGGAGTCATATCAGGGTTTGTGGATTGTGATTGAGATTGAAATTGAGAAATTGGGGATGAACAACGGATAAATTGTTGTGGTGGAGGTGATTGGGTGTTGTAATTGATTATTATTGTTGTTGTTGTTGTGATGAGTCATGGGTGTACGTGTTCATGTTCAAATTCAAATTGTGTTTACAATGGCGCTTGTGGTTTAATTGCACTAATTATAATCATACATTGTACATGTGATATGTTACATTAGGTTGCACTAGGTTACATTGGGTTGTGTGGGTCAACTAGAAAATATAAGTTATAACACGATGGATGTAATGATATATAAATGTTTAAAAATTGGTTGTTATTTGGTGAATTGTTTGAGTTTTTTCATCTTTTTTGGACGTATTTCAATGGAATATTATTTTGTTCCTCTAAAGGCACCTTTCATGGTTTGGGTTGTAGGATTTGTGCATTTGAAAAAAGAAATGACATTGTTTCCAATTGTGATTTGCTCATTATGTGATAGTTGACTTGAGTTTGATGACCAACTGTTTGGTTTCATGTGAAGAGGCAAAGGACGTGTGAGGTAGAATCGATCAATAGACCAAATGCGAGTAGTCAAACTGGACATTGTTACTAAATTTTGGTCTCTTTTTATGTAATTAGTGGTATCAATATAGAAAACTAATTTATGTTATAACTTAAGTAACATTTTTGAAAAATAAGGAATAATGCAAACTTTAATGCATAAAGTAAAGACACGATTATGTGTGATATGATGGCAACTTTTTATCAATTATTGTGTAAGGAAAATCAAAGTAGTATTGTTACTAGACTGGAAAATTTGATGTAATTTTCATGCTTTTCGGTATGTTTTACAATGTTTTCTAATTCTTTGTTTGTTGGTAATAAATGTGCCTCATCTTTATTTACCTTGATGGAGTTTTGAGGCCATATTAATGAATTGTCATTGCACGTAAAAAATGTTTTTTTTATTATTCATATATGTTTTATTATTAAGAGTTGATCATGTTGCGGTTTATTTTGACCTAACTAAAACAATGTATGATCTTAAGAGTGAAAAATGTTTTGATCATGATTAAGGCAATTTAAATTTTTTGATTCTTTTTTAGTTAATGTTTGAAATCCAGATCATGGGTGTTGCTTGGTTTGGGTTTTCATAACTAGAAAGTAACAAAATTACAAAAATTTATTATAAACTAACATATAGACCTACGGTCAAACCTCGATTAAAAACTTAAAATTAATTTCAGATAACTAAGAATGTGGATGGAAAAAATAAACGTATAATAAAAGAAACATAGAGAGAGATAACGAATATGATGTGGGAGGTTTTAGAAAAAAACATATAAATATGAAAATGTTGTTTTTTAGTTAAATTACAAGGATGTGATTAAACAATGAGTTATGAATGTTATATAACAATAATAATATATGCCTTTATTATATTTGTAAGTTTCTTCAATTTAAACTTCCATGAAGGTCCTTAGACGATTGCAAACAATTGTCGGTGAAAAAAAAGAAAAATAAAATCAAACTCACTACAATCACGCATGCGATAACCATCATACATAAAGGTCATTGCTTTTAGCTAATAGACCTATCCGCTTAGGTGACAACCCCCATCATGTATCACTACAAAAATCATCTTATACATTTCTTGTAATTTTTAGTATATCATGAGACAATAAGTTATTATGTTTTTCATAGTTTTTCCGTATGACACAACAATATCACATCCGTTTCTTCCTATCTCCCCAAACCTTCCTTATTTACAATGTGGCATCCCAATTTTCCAATTTCCTAACATTCTTCCTATACGTATGTGTGGGCGATGCAGTACAAGTCGCATACATTCAAATTCAACCGACGAGTATAAGTAAACATCCTCTAGGTCGAGGTTGTTCAGGAGGCGATGCCCCAACCTAGGGTCAGGTTTTCATCCTCGAGACCCAAGACCCACCCCAACTCGGCCCCTCACTCGTTTCGATTGTTCTCTACTTGGGCCGGTCTTATAAATAATAAGAATCCAATTATCCAGCCCAATTATCATCTTATACAGCCCAAACCTACCATGCCCTAAATCAACTTATCACATTCATATAAAACCCTAATTCCCAAATCTCTCCGCCTCCACACACATCAACCATGTCGAAACGAGGTTCGATCACACTCCATCAATCTTCATCCTTCATCATTCATCATACATCTTCATCTGATTTAAAATTATTTCATATTTGATCGAAACACTCATGTCAATTGCTTGTTTGTTGTTCTTCAGGTCGCGGTGGTTCCGCCGGAAACAAGTTCCGGATGTCGTTGGGTCTTCCGGTGGCAGCAACGGTGAACTGTGCAGATAACACCGGTGCGAAGAATCTTTATATCATTTCAGTGAAGGGGATCAAGGGTCGGCTTAACCGGCTTCCGTCGGCTTGCGTCGGGGATATGGTTATGGCTACGGTGAAGAAGGGGAAGCCGGATCTCAGGAAGAAGGTTATGCCGGCTGTTATTGTTCGTCAGCGCAAGCCGTGGCGCCGAAAGGATGGTGTGTTTATGTATTTTGAAGGTAATAATCGTTTGATTGCAGTTTGAATTGCTTTTGAAGATCATTTTTTTGTAGCTGGTGTGTGATTCTTGCTTATTTGTACAATTCAGCTGCTGTTTGATTGTTATTTGTCAATAGAATTACTGATATTGAAATGGGTTTGTTTTTAGCTATGAATAATAGTTTTGAGTGTTTGAGCATGTTTTTACTACATAATAGGGCTGTGTTACCTTTTGATGGTTATTAGTTATTTCATTTATCTGTAATTTGTGCCCAATTTTGAGTTTAAACAGTTTAAAAGTAGCATTCTATGACTTCGAATTGAAATTAACCAAAAAAGGTAGTTTTGGGTGAATCTGCAATGCCGATGGTGAATGGTATAGATTTTGAAATTCCAAGTTTGAAATCATCAAGTGTTTTACGGTCTATCGGATGTAGTACAATAAATTAATGGATTTTTTGATAAAAATGTGATCTTTATGTTGGCAAAATTTGTAATTCTTTTTAATAAATTTCTTATATGACTATGTGGGCATTCTTGTCTAAGGATTTGTTATGCGTTTTTAGCTTTTTTATGGTCTAATATTGTTAAAAAAATTGCATTGGTAAATTGGTTCTATGTTTGACTCTTTATGTTGTATCTTTAGATTTTGAAACTTTCTTAAAATTGAAACCTTGAGTGTTAATCAACAAATTTTTCACTTTTATGTCTGTTTCATCTAATCATGCTCCAGATTGTATTATGTAAAGGACTTTTGTTGGTATGGTAGAAGTCTATCATATCTTTGTAGCTTGACATACAAGACAACAAAACTATGCTTAAGTTCGTTATTTTTTCTCTTGCAGATAATGCGGGAGTCATTGTCAATCCTAAGGGAGAAATGAAAGGTAAAAGTTTTTAGCAGCTGCATATATCTATAATCTACCAAATCGGGCTATGATCTATATTTAGTTCATCCAACAATCGAATGAAAATATTTAGCTAAAAAGGAACTATATCAATGAAATAGAAGTAACTTTTGGGGTCTTTAGGAGGGCTATACGTAGAAACAACCAAATGGATGAAGTTATTGTGAATGATTGCATGATAACAAAGGTCATTATCTAATAATGACAAGACTAGTGCAACTTTTGTTGTATGTAAGGCTAGGTTAATTGTAGAGCAACATTTCACACAAGTGAGGTTCTCATTTCATTCTTCATGCTTTGCAAGTTTGCGTATTGGGTTTCAAGACCTCAACGGCTTGGAATGCCCACACTTTTAAAACTAAGCTTTCAACTTTTGTAGCTGCTTATATGAAAAGGGATTAGATTAATATTGTATTAGTTGAGGTTTTAATTATTAAATATGTTTTGTATACTTTTTATGTATATGCAGGATCTGCAATAACTGGACCTATTGGAAAGGAATGTGCTGATTTGTGGCCTAGAATTGCAAGTGCTGCCAATGCAATTGTTTAAGAGGTTGTTTGGAGTTTGAAGTCTTTTGTTTTGGTACTGGTGTAGCTTTTTCCTTTGTTTTGACTGCATATTTGATGTTTGGTGCTTATGAGAAATTTGGTAGAAATCAATTCCAGTGGTTACTCATTTTATTTGTTATTAAAGTTACAATTTCTATTTGTGCTATTGTATAAATTATAGTTGGATGAAAATTGAAAAAATAGCTTATCATCACATCCTCAATACAAATGCTTCTAATAATACTGAAAAGATCATAAACGTGTTTGATGAAATGCCTAGTGCGTACTCGGTTTGATTTGGCTGGTTGCAAGGGTTTTATATGAGCGACAATAGATTATTTTTGTAACTCTAAGAATATGTTATTGGAAAACTTGTATGAATGTTGAAATGAGACTTGAAAAGAGTTAAGTTTTTATAAACCGAAATAAAATTTATAATTTTTGATCATTTGTGGTTTTGATGGTTTCATTTACATCATTAGAACTTGTTATCATTATAATACGTTTTGATGGTTTCATTTACATCATTAGAACTTGTTATCAACTTTAATGGGTGGAACTAATATAAATGGAATGTTATATACTAATTGTGGGATGTGTGGTCTTAGTAAATAAGTTGTATGATTAGTTAACTATCAAAAAATTATGATCAATCACAAACACAAATAAATTCGTTTTAGAACACAGTATCGATTTGGCTTATTTGTGAACATGAATATGACCATAGATAACAAAATCAAAAGCATATAAGAAAAGAGAGTGTAATGCTTATGTATGTCATATTTTCATCAATGCTTTTAATGAAAATCGATAGAAAATTTTTGTTAGCTTAAGGTTGCTGAGCAATAATGAGAATTAGCGATTAAACCGCGTGATGCGTCGCTTTGTGAACTTTGTTATGTGTATTGCGACAGTGACATTAGAGCATTCACAACTCATTCTTATTCATATAATTACATTAAAAATCATTATTTTTTCTATCTTATTTTCAATTACATAATACATTTATACGTTTTTCATTATTGTTTCTCTTTTATTAACTCACAACCACTTAAAATATTTTAAAAAAAATTATAGGGTTTTGAATAGTGTTTTAAAAAAATACATATTGAACAATAAAATCTCTCTATCCTTTACTCACAACCACTAATAACTATACCATATAATATAGGAAAAACACTCACATCAATTTAGGGAACGGGTCGTGAATGCTCTTAACGTGGTTAAACAAATACGAGAATCGTATGAAGTTGCAGGTTTTCAATATAGGTATAAGCAGTATTATATAAAGTATGTTGCGACTTAAACAGGACCTAAAATTGAAACAAACAACTTGTTCCAGGACACAAATACCATTAAATACATAAGAGAAATATGTAAAGTTGCGGTGGTTCACTATAAATAGAAAAAGTATTTTGCCTAGAATGTTGCAACAAGACATAGCATTGAAATGAAAGAATCGTTTCAGGAAAGAAAAATGTTAAATGCATAAAGAGACACATGAAATTGTGACGATTCAGTATAGATAGAAAAAAATATCTATACTATATATAAAGCATATGAAAATGACATTTTAAGATACCATTAAATTAAGAACACTTACTTCACTCAATTCATAAGGTACAACAATTTTTAAAGGTAAAATAGTATTTTTAACATTATTTATAAATTATCCCTTACAATTAGTTTTATAATAACATTATAATTACTATAAATTACATAAAATTTCACATTATCCACCCATAAACCAAAAAAGCTTAATTTTTTTAAGATATTTGTTATATCAACTATCATGTTTAAAAAATTTTTGATACAACAACCGTAAATATGTATTTTTAATCGTTTTGGTGTAAATTTTTTGTTGAACCGATATGTATTTTGTAAGGTACAATAGGTTAATGCATAAATGTACAAGTCTTCATGTAAAATCTATTTATTTGGTGTCTTAAATTTTAGCTTAGAAAAAATATAATAAACTTCTATAAAATTGCTAGTGGAATAACAAAAATTAAAAACTCGTGTCATAATGTAAAATGTTACTCCGTCGCATTGCGCGGTCACCCTTCTAGTTATGCCTAACACATTACGATGTAAACAATACCTAACATTGAAACGATAAAAATGCTCAAGGGAAAACAATTTAGAAAGAAAAAGAAAAAATAGTAAAAGGAAAAAGTTACAAAGAAATCGAGAAACAAAAAATGTCACTCGTGAGTTTGGAACCCAAATTGACTTGCTTGAAAAAGTTTGCATAAACATAACTTGTATCAAAGTTTGGTTTGAAAAACAAAATCAAAACCGATGTTTTAGTTATATTGACTTCACGATTTTAAAATCGAAAAAGAAGACAACATATGATGTGTTAACTTCACGATTTTGACACTGTTAAAAACCATAACTAGGATATTGTTAAAATAAGAGTATCGACTTCAAGATTAGAAATAATGAACCATAATGCAAAGTAGAATGTATCCTTAACTACCATCGACTTTTGTAATCTCAACTAAAAGTGTACATACCATTTTTTCCCTCAAAATGGTTCGATTTTTTTCGCTCAAACCCGTTCAGTTTTTAAATCGGTTTTTCTAACGGAATACTCGAACCCTTCAAACCAGTTTTTCATTTGAACATGTTTTAAAAACGGTTTTGGGTGTTGGGCTACCAAAACGGTATACAAAGTGGCAGATCAAATCGAGTTGGAACCGGTCTTACTAAAGCCGTAATCTTTTTTAAAACCGGACCGTTATTTGTTCGAGCCGGTTTAACATGTATAATCTCAACCTCCCTCAAAACTCTCGAATGGAATCCCCAAATACTACCGT
Source organism: Flaveria bidentis (assembly GCA_018326385.1). Taxonomy (NCBI): domain Eukaryota; kingdom Viridiplantae; phylum Streptophyta; class Magnoliopsida; order Asterales; family Asteraceae; genus Flaveria; species Flaveria bidentis. The sequence continues at coordinate 5,378 of BJCM01000756.1, read as the reverse complement.
GGATCTATTTTTTAGTTCACTCAAAATTGGGTTACCTTTGCACACAGGCCATTGAGCCCAATCGTTAGCCCAACAAAAAGATAAATTCAGCCCAAAAGCTTTACTTAGGCTTGAGATGGGCTTTAGTTAACAGCCCAAATGCTTGGAAATTGAAACCCTTCGATCTTTGAATCAAATTAATTATCATCCCATTTCTACTTTTCTAGTGCTCCGACTTGATTATTTTACTTACCTCCTGTTATAAAAGCCCAAAATAAAAACACATGTGGTTTTCATAAGTTTGAATCTTTAATTTTTCATTCTCATAAGTAGTTTGATTTAAATTAATATAGTTTATCAATTATCAATTTGAATGCATAAACATTGTTTGGAATTTAACCTGTTAACCATTAATGACTCTTTAGTATTAATATTAAAAGATAAGTCCAACCATACAAATTTTAGCTTTGTAGCAACACTAAACAAGTAAGGTAACTTAGATGCAAAACATAAATGTACCATCTTAGTAAATATAAATGACAAAGGGCTAGCAGCACAAAACCGACTTAGTTTTGCTATTAAGAAAGACTAGCGGTTTGTTGTCCGTTTGCTTTCTATTTCGATGTTAAAAAAGGGTTCGTTGTTGATGAAACAATATAACAAAGATATAATCGATTTGAAGTTTAATAAATAAAAATAAACTAAACATTTATTAAAATTGCTTCTGGTTTTATTTTCTTTAATTCTGGATCAAAACAATACTTTATTTGTTGATTTTTGAGATCCAGTAATTAAAGCATACATAAACGCAACAAATACAATTGTACAGAAAATAAAGATCACGTGATTAGGCCAATAAATATGATTTGGGTATCATTTAAATAAAAGCAAGTGGCAATGTGACTGCAGGTAACATATTATTTCTAAGAGAATCTTTATATTATTATATAGTAATAGTAATTACTGTGTTGAATTACGCAAACAAAGTGACATATGATAAGATTATAAAACTTAGTTATCTTAATGTCAACAAGTGAAATTAACAAGGTAAAGTAACATAGGATAATGACAAATTTGATTCTTATCCGCATCTATATCCACATATCCAACCACCTCTATTTTTTCTAGTAAATATTATCCAGTGATACTGTTTAACTTAGTGTTTTTACCGGTCATCTTTCTTCTTTTGAATTCATCACTTTAAGAAACTCCAACTTTTGAATCTTATGATCACAAAAACCATAACTTTTGGGTGCTTTTTCCTGAACTAATAACTTTTGTCTTTATGTGGGATTGACCATTTGACCTGCAAACATGAGTCGTTTAGCAACTCCATCCACCATAGGTTAATTCCACTCAAGTACATTTAACTAAATTTTTATTCATCTATAGCTCTCAATACCTGTTCGTGATATTTGAGACGAAACATTCCTTATGCCCTAGTATCTCTACAACAAAATTATCTGAAGTTTGTATAAAATAAGTAGATGACTTGTTGTTAAATCACAGTTAACTATTTTTATTGTCTATAAAGATTAACCCAAACAAAATAACAACAAAGATTGGTTTGAAAATGAGTGGTTACAAGTTGCCTAATTATTGGTTATATACAAGTTGTGATGCCATGAATAGAAAGTGATGGGGCCTATGTTTTGGTCGATATGTCAATGTTCATCATAAGTCGTCATTACAATGTCACTTTCATTTATTTAGTCATAAATATCATGCCAAAAAGGTTTATACAAGTTGCCTAAAAAGAGAAGAACAAGTTTCCCACTTTCGTTTATTAATAATTAACATTAACATGTTGTCATAATGTTCAATCCTATTCCTATGATGTTATATATAAAACAGGATTAATGTAAAATGTGTTTTATCATAGGACATACATTAAACATTTATCACAAATACGTCATGATATATTGTGTTTAATAATATACAAAGTTATACAATGATGCACACACTAATTAATGTACAAAGCGTCATCTAGGAGATGCATTTCGAGTCTATTAATAAAATCAAGATGTCATTAGTGTCATGTTCACCAACAACTTTGGCAAACCGACAAAATATCTACTTTTGATCTCATGATGCAACTATACTTAATATAATTATTAGTTACGAATTATATCAATTATATTTTCATCATATATAATTAAAAAATTAGTTGAATAGTCTTTCTTTTGTTGTTATACTTATTGCATTTTTTCTAAATAATTGATCAAATAGCGCACAATAGCTTAAAAAGTTTTTATTATTTCATTTGATAGTAGAACTTAGTGTTCTTATGTTCATATTTACTTTCATTTCTGCCCCTCACCATCACTACAATCGTCGGATCTTTTTGCCTTTGTGTTGCAATATTATTCCCTTGTTTTCTCCATCTCATTATGCCTGAAAGAGACACACATGAACATATGTAGATTTACTTATCTCTTATGATTATCGTTAAGCCGTATCAGCTTTAGCTCATGTCGCTAAAGTCATAAATTGTGTCTTCATATTTTGACTATTGTGGTACTTGCTATTGATATGGTCGTATATTCACGATCATCATGTGTTATCTATACATTTTGTTACTGCTCATGTATTCGCGTATTATTATTATTATTATTTATTATTATTATTATTATTATTATTATTATTATTATTATTATTTATATATTTATTGTTTTTCTCTTCAGTTTATATATTACATATCCTCCCGCAGCATAGATGACATATTAGCTTGGATTGAACGTATTAATATTTTTAAAATTGAAAATCAGAATTTAATTAGGTTTTATCTGTAATAATTCATATCTATAGTTTACTCATCTAAATAGTTAATCACTATTGCCAGATAAAACATCCAAAAACGTATGTATATGATGAAACCACCATAGGACTAAGATAAGCAAAAACTGTATTTTATGTAGTATATGATGAAATCATCATAACTTTATGTCAACCCGAAGAAACACACAAATCCATTTTAAGACACATAACTTTACAATATGCAACTTTGATAAAAACAATCTTTAACTTATATAATAAGTTTACAATTATTTATTAGTTCATAATTTAAATCGTTAAAGGTCATTTATACAAGTAAAAAGTTAGAAAAACCCGATAATCAATCGTCACACATTATTACTTTTTGTCTTTTCTTCTCATTGATTAGAATAAAAGTTATACTATTATTTTAATAAAACGTATTTATCTAATTCAACTTTATTATTAAAATATTATTAAGTACTAAAGTAACGCCCACAACTTGGTGGGAGTGACGTCCATGACAATGAATATGATGGAATATATGGTACCATTGGACCTGAAACAAAACATAGGATTCCGCATCTGTAACATTATTAAATTATTACATAATAAATATACAATTATATTATACTTATACTTAAATACCAATGTCGGTGAGTTTTTTTTCAATTTTTTACTCTTTTTCAATTCAGTGTATAAGCGATGTTTCACCTTTGTTTATCATGTCTGCATTGGTTGAAATGGCTAGATTTTTGTAGTTTATGTCACGAGACTTTGGTTCGAATCTTAGAGGTTCCAATTACTTTTTTTCTTTATACTCTTTTGTAATTTTCTTTTCTAAGTGCTTTCTTCTTTTCTAATTAATTTTTTCATGAGTGTTTTTGTCTTCTTAACGTTACGCCACATAACACCGCAAAATCTAGGGCATAATACTCTTTATAATCTATCTCGAAACATTGTAACTTTACATGTTTTTTTACATACTTGCCATGTTAATATAACCACAACAAAGCATATAACAAGGTTCCAAACATGTTGCATCGCGCTCAGGTTTACCCTTCGTATAATTCTTTGTAAAAAACTAATTCTTACTTTCTTATTTTTTATGTACGTGTTGATAAGAATTCAAGTTTGTCTACGTTTTAACGTATATTTTATTCGGAAATAAGTTAGGTTAAATATGAAATGTCTTAACGCTTATTTTAAACATATTTTTAGTTGATCTACGTTTTGACTTAAATTTTGTTGAGAAATGAGTCGGGTAAATATAATTCGTTTTGATTCGACAATATAAATTTGAGTTACTTCACCTTTCGACGTCAATTTAAGTGTGATTGTTTATCACGTTACGTACGCCACCGTCGCAAAGCGCAACGGGTAAAAAAACTAGTTAAACTAATAAACCGCTTTATTATATATTTATAAGTATTTGTTCAGATGTTATATATCCATTAAAAGAAAAGAAAATATAACACTATCTCCATCCACGAGAGGGACCACCATTATAACCGTTTTTTACTTTGGTAATTTAAGCTCTCTTTTAATCCTCTTACAGGTAATTATGTTTTTCATACGGGCTTCTCATTGTCTCCTAATAGATCACAACCTTTCTTCTCAAAAACTTTAAAAGCTAACAATTATTTTTTGTAATTACATATGTAATAAAAGAAATATAAAAAAATACAACCACCTATAAAGATGGTTTCTGATAAACTAATATCACTAGCAATTTACTTGAACACTCAATGCTTCATTAGTAAGCCATAGATGGCAATAAATACAAAGAAAGAACATGGAAACATGGAAACATGGGAACGTGGCAAACAAACTACAAAGCAGGGAAATAACTAACCAACTAGGCCTAGAGACTCGGTCACCAATTGGAGTTTATAGCTACCATTTGCTGACTTGTTCTACTTATTCAATTAAAATAAACCATAAACAAAGTAAATAATGAACATGCACACGTGCATGAGTGTGCATGGCCACGATATCCAACAGTTTCGATACATAACTGGAAATACTGTATTGATTTAAAGACTGAAAATTATTTTATGGTATGTATAAGTTCTATGTAATTTTATATTTATCCTAATATTCGTATTTTAAAAGATTATATTTTCCTAAGTTTTATTAACATGAAACATATTTTATTAAAATTATTATATTTATAACACATCCAACGTTTATAAACCACCCTAATAACATATATTTAATTGCTCTAAAGAGACACATTGATTGGTGTGAAGTATATAGTTTGGTTTTTTGAATGAAAACATAATGAGATCAATTACATGTCTTTTTATAACCAAATACAATTCAAATCTTAAACAAACTTTCAACGGTTTATTGATTGACGTTCAAAGATGACTTTAACAGTTTTATGATGAAACCAACCGTCTTGTAAAATCCTTTAACATACAAGTAGAAACTCATCAATAAAAAACATTTAAACCCAAATTTCTATTTTGAAAAAAACACAAAGTACTATTAAACCAGAAGGTCATTGAAAAGTACACAATGTGTTTATCAATAAAAAAGATTGTATACAACTAAAATTTTGTACTTTAAACGGCCATTCAAAATATATATCTATTTTTTTTTTATTCATATTAATCAATGATATTTTTTGTTGCGTGCTA
>BJCM01000755.1:0-11361 GCA_018326385.1 Flaveria bidentis | reverse complement strand
TACGATAAACATATATTATTGTTTTCATCCATGTCTTATATATAAATATAAATTCATACATAATTAAATATATTAAATATTTTCATGCACGTATAGCTAATTAATTATTTTTATCACGTCTTATATATATATATATATTATTGTTTTCATCCATGTATTTGTAATATAGATAAATAAATAATATAAATTATACAAATTATATTTATAGATAATACGTGGATGAAAATATTTAAATAATATATATTATGTTATTTAAAAAAATGATATGTACATGTATTATTGTAAAAATACATATATTATGTAAAAAATAAAAAAGTTGCAGAAAACATCCTTTTATGTTTGGAAAAGTCTACATTAATAATCCTTTAAAGATAAAAAAACCAAATTGCCCTTGACTTAACAGAAAAAGTTAATGACAGTTAGTCTAAAGGACGAAATCTGTTACAAAATGTTAACATAAAGGATGTTTAGAGTACTTTTTAAAGATAAAGGATGATACCTGCAATTTTATATAAACTTAAAGGACGTTTTTTGTAATTTTGTCTAAATAATATTTTGCATTATCCTTTAAGAATATTCGAGTTACCATTCAATTAAAAATGTTCGCCTTTTAATTAATGAGGTTCTAGTATTCTTGAAATTTAGATATATAAAAAACAAATATATACATTTGTTTTTAGACGTGCTTTTAACAATATCAAAATGTCTACCGCGGCTGAAAATGTGCATCCTTCAGCATTTTAAAGTTCGGTTAGACTGTCACAAAACTAAATAGTGACATTTTCACAAACAATCTTAGTTAGCATGTCACATAAACTTTTCACTAACTTTCATTTATTATTCTCACAATCAATTTTTACCCTCAACACTATAATTACAACAAACAATCATTAAAAATCCATAAAAAATAAAGCAACACACGTTTTGTGACATGACCCCACAAAATGCATCCATGAAGCGCCCTTGGGAAAGGAGGAACGAGTCTGCACAACGCAATTCATCCGAAAGGCGGCACGTGCAGGGCTAAGGGCGGGGTTGTGAACAATTGTTGTGGAAGGTCTTATGAGAAATATGAGTGATCTTGATTACATTATAATCCACCACCTTATTTTAAATTCTAAATATAGTGAAACTATGAATTCGTTTTCTCTCTAAACATATTTCATCGTGTAATTAATTACACAACTCATAAGAACTATAACATTTGTTATTTTGATTTGCATCTTCAGAATACAGTTTTCTTACTTGCTAGATTGTAACTCAAATCTACTAATTTAGCAACTCTTACTTTATAAACAAAACAAATTAGAAATAATAATAACATAAAATATAAAATTTATAGTTAGAAATAATAATAACATAAAATATAAAATTTATCGCTGTAAGGTATAGTATTATTGTTATTTTTCTTTATCTTCTATTTTAATAGTATATCTGTTCATACTTCTATTCTAAAATTTTTATTTTTTTTATTTTTTATAACTAAAAGATCTATTTATAATATTCAAAAAGAATTATGTCCCCATTAAACCCAATGATAAGTCGCCAATCGAAGACTTGAGTGTGCCTATGATGTGGCAAAAAATGCTTAGTTGGACAAGTAAATTAAATAAAAGGGTTAAATATTTTGATGTATACATACTAGAGAAGGTCTATAGTTTAGATATTATTACTGATGAATAATTACTAATTTGATGATATTAACAGCTTAATATTAACATCTCATCAAAAAAAAAGAAGAAAGAAAGATACACATTAAACTAAGTGAGAAAAATTGAGGTTGTTTGACAACCTTGTATTAAGTTATTAAGTGGTCTAAATAAATAAAAGGAGCATTTATATATTTCCCCTTAGTAATATCATTAATTATATATTTATCCAAATCAAGAAATTAATTATATATTTCCTCTTTCTAAAACATATATTACATATTTACCCATTTTGGTGAAATAATTTATTGAATGATTATTTTACTTGTGTTTTACCAAAGTACTTTTACACATTTAACTTTCTAATACTATTAATTACATAGTTTCTCAAGTTCGAGTCTTCTATATAAATAGAAATAAAAAATCATATCCCGTTTAAAACTTTATTTCAAAACTACAATAACTGATAACCAAAGTTTTATCTCCAAATACAAACACAGTTGTCAAAAGTTTCAAACAATATTAATAATAAAACATCCATATGTAAAAATCTCCTACTAAAATCAAAATAAAATAGTTATTTAATAGTTTAAGTGAATGAAATGGATATATAAGTTTTAGGAAGGGAAAATATGTAATTGATTTTTTTGGTTGGGGAAATATGTAATTTATGTTATTAGAAAAGAGATATATGTAAAAATCCCTAAATAAAAAAGTAATCTCTGAATCAGTTAATATGTTTTCAAAACTTATCCACTAAAAGACTCCATGAACTAAACACATTCTAACCAATTCAAAAATAATCTCTTAATGGAATCATTAATTTGATTAAAATGATACTAAAGAGCTCCTTATTAATCTCAGTTACTAAGAATAACCAAACTAAGAAATTCTAACTGCATATCATATCTACACCATTGGTTTTTTTAGCGATTTCATTATTCTTTAAGTAATATAAATTATCAATTGATTTAAATTTAATAAAAAAATTACTAAAATAACTAATAATCCCAATCACACAAATCCGCGTGCATTGGGAATTATTTAATGGGGTCTGGTGTAGGTCTAAGAATGTGTTTTGTTGGCAATAAAGGTTTCTTACCATAATGTTACTCTCTTGTCACAAAATGAAACCTTTTTGAGTATTTGGAACTTGATCTATTTCCCTTCGTATTTTAGTTAGGACATAAAATAGAAAAAATATAACATCATATGGATTGGTGTTTTTGTAATTCCAACTTCTGTCATGGAGGATCATGGATTAGCCATTCATATTAAATTTTCAACATCGTATCGTAGATAAAATCTCCACTCTCCAATGAGTTGTGGGCCCAAAGTTTGCTTGCCATGCTACGAATATATGTAATTTGGCTTCAAGAGTCCACTCTGGCATGCATGGTGCCCTTTGATAATTGTTTTGATAATAAATATTGAACATATAATTGTAAGATGATTTGGTTTGTTTTTACAGCCGTGAAATGTTTAGCAAGTGGAAAGCACAAAGATGGTGGCATGAGAATTTTGACAAGGTAATGGAACTTTACAATGTACGGAGGTTAAATCGTCAAGCATTTCCCCTTCCAACGCCTCCGGGGGATCAACTACCTCCCAACTCAAGGGTATGTTAGTCGATAGGGCATCATTATCGCCCGTTTAGAATAAACAAAAACAATTAAACCACATTTTTGTTTATGTTTAGGACCGTATATGCCTAGTTGAGCTCAAGCTCTCACCATTATGATTTAGAATGAGTTTGAGAAGAATTCAAAACTAACCCGAGCTAGGCTCAGATTACTCAAATACTTGTATAGGATTATTAGCTCAAATAAGTTATCTAACTTATTTTTGACTACTAAACCTTTTTTAAACAAGTGAACAAATTAATATTCTTTTCACTAATAAAAACCTACGAATTAGATTTAAATACAAATATATAACTTCAGGAAAAATTATGAGTTTAACATTGTTCTTTTTATTATTTATAAAAGAATGGCATTTTGGTAATCAAAGTCACTTTGATGTATCTAATATTTTCTGTTCATCATGTTGAATATTTTCAAGTCATTTTGTTGTACGTTTTTATATTATTTTAATTTAATATATTACTGTTATTATATATTAAATAAGTTTATTATTATTTTATTATTATGTTTAATATATTAAAAATATAGGATGATGTTATTTTATCACTGTGTTTTTATAACTAATCATTTTATAAAAGAACATGTTGTGGTGACTTAACTATCAATAATCTTGATACCTTCTTATGTGATAGAGTTCAAAGATTGAATCTCTTGAATACATTCCATTGCCACCAACCTTGAGAAAAGAAAGACAACCCTACACCGTACAACTTGATCATCAAGGCTCAACCTCGATGACGTCCAATACCGACTCCATTGGGCTTGCCGTTACCCCAAAACTATTAAGCATTAGTGGCACAAAAACAGAAACATCATCGTTAGGCGCCTCCATAAACGCTAACCGGTCAAGAGAAGTAGATAGCAACGAAGAGCTTTCAATTAGTAAAATGGGTGATGTTGATAATGAATGGGTGGAGCAAGATGAACCTGGGGTGTACATAACCATCAAAGTTCTTCCAAGTGGCTCGAGGGAACTCAAGCGTGTTCGATTCAGGTTTGCAACATTAATAACTTCTTTTTTTTTTAATCAAATTGAGGTGACTTGTACCCTTTACATCATTTATTTGTTACACCACAAAAACCTTGGTTTGGACATTTTCTCCTAACACCATGATAAAGTTTTTAAAATGTAAAAGGGATGGTTTACGTTGGTGGTGTATGCTACAAAAACGTATGCTAGCTACAAATCACATATATTCTCAAATAAACGTACATTATGTATTTATGTGTGTAGATGTCATTAATTACCATAGAAATTGTTATGCAGTCGAGAAAAGTTTGGAGAGGTGCATGCCAGACTTTGGTGGGAAGAAAACCGAGCAAGGATACAAAAACAGTACTTGTAATTAAAAAAAAAAACACATACAAGATGGCATGTTGCCACCACATTGCATGTATATGTGTTGGTCTTTCTTATGTTCAATTTATGGCAGTTTTGGAGCAAAGCATGCTTTGAGAATTGTTTTTTTTTTTGTTACAGGATTGGTATAGAAAAGTCACAAATTTGGTATATAATGTAATTAAAGCAGAAAAAAAGAAAGTGATAATTTGATATATATTCATGCTGGTTTTGGAGCAAATTCTTGGTCTTCCGTCCAACCGAAAAATACCATCGGCCGTACTGTTGTATGTTGTGATATGTGATGAACCTCACTAATATGATTTTGGATAGACAGGTCTATTAGGGTGGGATGGACTCGTTGAATTTTCTTGAAGGCGAAATAAATACCGCCATGCATGTTGTATCACTTTCTTTAAGACAAATAAAGCTAAAAACAGTTGGGGATGATCTCACTTTTAATACATGCTCAAAATGTATATTCTAGTATTCTTTTACCATATCAGTAAACCATGATTAGTTTCTAATTCTGATACGATCAATGTAAGAAATGCTTTGTATGTGCTTCTGGGTCATTGATGGCCCATATTCTCAAGATGGGCCGCAAACGTGGGTCGTTATCGTCAATTTATGTTTGATAAAATGTTATATAACTCAATGCTGGCCACTAAAGGGCTTGTTTGGGCAATTGGGCCGAGTATTGTTTATTTGAAGCACAAATAACTTAAAAGATATCACTTTGTTTGATTATATTTTATTTTTAAGGTGTAGTTTATGATTCATGGATTAGAGCATTTAAAGTCTGTTACCTTTTCTTTATTTCTATAATTACAAACTGAAATACTAGTATGTAGTTTTGTGTAACCTTTCTTAAACAGTCCACATACTATTCCTCATATATACCCATATCTCGATTACTATTTATTATATTTTACATTATTTCTAAATCTAGTTTCTTCTACTTACATCCACTTATAAAAAATATTAAAATAATATATACAAAATGAATAATGAGCCCATATATTTAAGGGATGAGGTTGGTTTTTCCCTAAAAATATAAAAATGATATATAAGGACAGTGAATGAGATGAAAATATAAGAATGATATCTATTGTGAATTCCCCATCCCTATAGTTTAACTAATATTTTCATTTCTCTAAAATTTGGTTATTTTCTAAAAAATTCCCACAATGCATTTCTCATATCTATATCCATAAATAATTTAATAATTCTTGTTTATTTGTTTCTAGTTATTTTTTATTTCCTTCTACTCACAACCATTCACAATAAGTATATAAAATAAAGTTTAGGAGTGGGAAATGATGATGGGAGACGGGATGTAAGAATAAAAAGAGAGTTTAATAGATATTTATCCTCGAATTATACGAATATGAATGGGTAAGCCATTCTGAATTAGACAATTCATTTAAAGTGTTAACGCTAAAGATTTAAAAAAGTTTACCTACTAAACTAGTTTTAAACAAGTTTTGGGGAACGATAGTACAGGTCCATTGATGCTTCATACGGGCCACATTAATAAGTACAACTTTTTCCACTACAAATTCTGCATATGGAATTTATATTTACTGTACTTTGGAGGATTACAAGGAAAGGGAGATTCAATCCCTTTGACCTTTAAGGCATCTGCACATGAAATGTAATGATATGTACCACCAAACTAAATTAAATGTTTCGGTTATAAATCAATATGTTTTTAGTTGGAGTTGGTAATTTTGAGGCATCTGTCGTATTTAAGTGCTTACATTCTCCTAAGTGTTTGTTTTCGGAATATTAATTAATATTTTTGTACTTATATATCAAACAATAGGAATATAGAAAAGGTTAACGCCACACCAAATTGTTTTTTACTTGATAACTTGAAAATGTATTTTACTTGATAACTTCTGTATTTTTACATACCAAATTAAAACCCTTGTATATTAATTGATAATATTTGTTTTTCTTCATATCAAAGTAAAATCCTTGTATATTAATAAACTCTCTCAAATGATGGAGGATTAAATTTTGATTGTAGACATATGTAGATTTAAAAATATGTTTAATAGATGTGTGAGTTTATTTATAAAAAAAAACTAACATGTGACATGCTACCTAAAAATAGTGGACCCATCACTCATTACTATCTCATATTTCCTAGAGGCTTTTTATCTTTTTCATCTTGCAAAGGAAAAGTTAGGGAGTTTTTTAATTATATTTCTTATGAGTTTTTTGTTTTGAAAAATCAAATAATGTATCCACGTTTTTTAGATTCTCCTATTATTCTTGAAACGTTTACTAAAAAACATTCTTAATTAGTTTCTTCATATAAACACACCATGTTAAGTTTTAACATATTCCAAGTTATATAAATAAAGTTAGAATATAGCATGGATCCATGTAGGATGAGAGAAAGATACCTTTTGGGTTGGAGGCTTTGTGTAGATGCTAATGTTTGGCCTTTGGCCACACCACCCCACCCCACCCCATTTCATGATTAAGTTTTGTACTTGCCGCTCGCTGGCATCAACAGATGTACCATTGCCAATGCCTACGTTACAACTTTATTGCAACACACTTTTGCCATGACCCACACACTTTTTAATCCAATTAATATTAATCATAATTTGCTAGAAACTTTTTTAAACCTAAAAGGGGTTTTAGCCTTAGGAGTTATCTTTAAGCAATTGCGATAGGGCTTTGCCTTGGAAGTGTTGGTGCCCCTCGATCTTAATAACATTCATATTTCATCCCTATCGTTATCTTTATAGTTTATTCAAATTTACATTATACTTAAATTTATCTCTTTTTAAAAAAAAACCTTTCACATTTCATTCATCATATATATTTCTATTCAACTAAATTATATTTTTTTTTATCTTCTTAAATTTATCTCTTTAAAAAAAAAAACCTTTCACATTGTATTTTAGTTTTTTTAGTTTAATAGGGCCAGTACAAGTAGGTTCTCCTTCCCTTTGAAAAGTTTGAAAATACTTCGTTCATTGCATCCTAAAATGGAGTAAACAAAGGTTGATACTTTTTGAAAATGTAATAACCCTATGAGTTAGTTTCACATCCTAATCCATTATATTATTAATCTTTTTTATCCTGTTATTTCTTTCTAGTTTATTGATGAGTCATAGTTTTATTATTAAAACACGTACATACATAGTAATAATAAAGTTAATTTTTAAATTTAGTATATATAAAGTGAAAACATAAAGGAGAAAACGATGGAATAACACATAATAATATTTTATATTAATCTTTAATCCAATATTATATCCAAAATTATATATACCATATTATAATACACATGTACCATCTTATAATAATACATTTGAAAAGAGAAAAAAAATATAATTTACATATTTTAAAGAGAGAGAGTAGAGAGAAGTAGATCGTTCAGAGGATATAGAAAAAATAGAAACAATGAGTTAAAAACTAGATTTGAGTAATATTTATATTGTTTGAATTTAATTTTTAAAATAAGTAAAGGTCAAAAGACCATCTAGCAACGGGCAAAAGTATAAGAGAAAGAGGCCGATGAATCCCAAGGATTATTCACCGATTGAAGGGTTTGGAAAGCACACCGTCTTCCACTTGGGGTTGGTTACCCCTACCCTTCCCCGGTCACAATTATGTGTACGTCTTCTAAAACTAGAAACTAAATAGTTGTTAGTCGACTTTTAAACCAACTTTTCTCAAGATTTTAATATGCATATAACTTCTTCATACGTTAATATTTCTTTTTTAAAAAGCACACCGTAAAACAAAAAACACACAAAACTTTTGATCATAAGATTTACGAAATTCAAAGACACTATTTGAATATGAAAAGTTCAAACTTTTATATATTTCATATTTGGTTTTGGATTCAGATATCTTCATGCGTTAGCGGTTGAAGTGAATTATTTTTATTAAAAATGAGAGTTAATAAGAATATAAAAAGAATTAATTTGACGTCTATGTAAAGTGAGAATAGAAAGTTGAGAGGAATGAGGGGGAAAAGGACTTACTTCCGAGTTATTTTAAAATTTAAAACATTATAATCTAAATAATAAATAGGGTAAAGAGTTGGGACAAGAATAAAGAGTAAACAAGAGAAGCAGAGTTATATTGTTAAATAGTGACAGCAGTTTTTGTCTCTTAAAAAACAGTTTCGACTTTTGATATGATATGATATGATGCTGCTAAGAAACCACCGTCACCATCACCATCACCATCACCATCACCATCACCATCACCATCACCATCACCATCACCATCACCATCTTCACCCCCACGCTTGTTATTGTCTGCTTTTATATATCTCCCACTACCCCTCCCTCCTATTATATATATCTCCACCTCTCTCATTCACCCTGATCACCTCATATTAATCCTTCTTTTCTGTAAATTAATTTTGTCGAAGATGAATATGTCCGACAGAAGTTGCAGGTATCAACCACCGCCACCACCACCACCACCACCGCACCGGAGGAAAACTCCGTCGTTCTCCTCCTCCCTCCTCGACTCCATCCTCCGCTCCATTGACGAAACAACCGAAGGAGACCACACCTTACACCACCTGCAACAACAACACCATGATCACGATCTTATGTTCTTTGCTTCTGAGCCAAAACGGAGTGCTAAACTCCAGGCGCATTACATAAACAACAACCAACAACAACAACAACAGATGCCCAGTCTCCGACGAGCCATCATCATCGACCAGTGGATCGATCAGACTCAAAACAACAGCAACAAGAGCAGAAACCGTAACAACGGTTATGTAGTTTCTCCTGCAAAGAGTACTTGTGCTACAAAGCTCAGTTCGGATTCAAGTAGCAGTGTAACCACCATGTTCACAGCTTCATCGGCTTCATCCCCCTCAACTTACAGATCCTTACCCAACTCCTTCACCATATCTCGAAATACCGCAGATGCCGTAGTTTTTCTAGACGATACTCAGAAGACGTCGAGTTCGAATAAGCGTGAAGGTGTGAAGTTCATCAACTCCACGAAGCTAAGAGCTATGAAGATCTATGGCGATCTTAAGAAGGTCAAACAGCCCATGTCACCAGCTACAAGGATTTCTGCATTCATCTACTCACTCTTCGCTTCTTCTTCTTCAAAGAAAGCCAAAATCAAAGAGTCCATGCAGAATTTCAGACCTTTGAAGAAATCACGCTCCATTAAGCTACAAGATGCGACCATGACCTGCACTTCGTTCTCGAGGTCGTCTTGTTTGAGCAAAAAACACCATGGTAGTGTAAAAAGGTCCGTTAGGTTTTATCCTGAGAAGGATGATATCAATATTCTCGATCGAAAATCCACCCATCAACGTACTCATTCAGACTCCATTCCATTACCCAATTATGATCAGAGACGATGGTTCGCGGAGAAGAACTACACGAAGAATTACAAAAGCTTTATGGTTAATATTGAAGACGATGATGAAGATGAAGATGATGAAGATGATCTGTTTGAATTGGAGATTGTAGGTGGCGTGGGAACTGGTGCTTACACACAAGAACTGCCAGTGTTTGAAACAACAGATTTAAGGAAGATTAGGATTTAATTTAATTAATTAATGTCACTTTTTTTATCCTTAATTCGATCGTTTTTATAAATTTATAAATAAACATTTGCATGATATATGTATATATATATATACATGTTTCCATTCTTCTTCATCTCAGTATGAGTAAACACTAATTCAATTGATCAATGGCTGCCGTCGTAAAATGTCTTTGAAATTAAACAAGTGAGGGTAATATATTTATTTACCCCGTGCGTTTAATAATCGATTTTAAAATTAAGCCCATGATTATCGATTTACGTGTCAATTGAAATATGGAGGTACGGCTTACTAATTAATTTTGAAAAACATGCCCTTTTTTCACTATTTCTCTTTTATCTTATCATAAACACAATAATTACTTTCAACCATCGGTTGATTTAATTCTAAGCTAGTATACTTTTATATGTACAGATAAAAAAGTGTTAACGCGTTTATTTATTTATTTATTTAAAAGTTGAGTTTAATTAGAGAATTTAATTTACAATAAAAACATTCACATGTCTGTAGGCTTAAAACATTCACATATTATTGTTTATCTTTAATCTTATACTTTAACTAAAAAATACATATATCCATAAAATTTGTTTTCATTTTAAAACTTCACAAATCATATTCCTTAATTATATTTAACCAAATCAATTAAATAATGTTTTTCTTTTCATTTTCTTAACATTCTTTATTTTTCCACTCACGTAAAAATTAAATGTAACAATGAATATAATCGATGAATAGTGGTGTTAAATATATAAAAGGAGTTA
Source organism: Flaveria bidentis (assembly GCA_018326385.1). Lineage (NCBI taxonomy): Eukaryota > Viridiplantae > Streptophyta > Magnoliopsida > Asterales > Asteraceae > Flaveria > Flaveria bidentis. Next base: position 409 of record BJCM01000755.1, on the reverse strand, counting down.
GTCCATATGTTAAGTAATGAAACTAATAAAGTGCTAAATTACATGAAATTAAAAATCATATATTTCTCTTAAAATTATATGGATATAATGTTTAATATAACGAATGTGATGTAAATGCTCAATCTAAGGATGATCGTTGTTGCATCCGTAGGAAGATTCTATGGATGCATATATATATAGTTCTATTTAATTTAAAAACGCATATATAACATGATCTCCTCCATGTTTTTTTTACAAAAGTGCATGTAAATGAATCTCAAAGGTGGTGTGATAGGAGCGCGTAGATTGGTGGTTGGATATATGGGAAGCGAATAATGTTTAGAATGGACAAAGTATGGGATTTTATTTGAAAGGAGGCCGGTGATGGACGTTTATAAAAAATGAAAAATAGAATACGGTGTTATAATAT
>BJCM01000753.1:0-12180 GCA_018326385.1 Flaveria bidentis | reverse complement strand
GACTTCTTCTTTTCATCATACTTCGGAAGTGGTCTTTACTTTATTCTTCTAAGACTTGAACTTCGGAAGTATGCATTTGTCTTCGGAAGTAGAGTTCTGTATTCGGAAGTTGATCTTTTACTTTGTCTTCGGAAGAACTCTACAACCTTCGGAAGTTCCATGATAAGCTTCGGAAGCCTTTGCATGCAGCATCAAAATAACTTAAGTGACATAGTTTTGGTTGTATTAGCTTTCTTCTTGATCCAACAGGTTTCTATAGAGATTAAAATAATATGGAACCATCCTTTGAAGGTATATTGTTTCAATGCTCCTTTTAAGTGTTAGAATGCTTAGTATTTTTTTTGGTGTGCCGAGGACTATAGTGGGTATACTCTGTAATATATGAGATTACCTCGATAAGTACTCATATTTTAGGACTTTCTTTTAGAGAGAGGGTGGGAGTAGTGGTGCAGGGTGGTTCTCGTTTATTTTTTTCGGCCTTTGTTTAGTATCTTGGTAAGGAAGGGTAGTGATAGGGAATCAAGGTTGTAGTGACCATGGTTACGAAGCAAAGTGCTCAATTGCATTAGACAGTCCAGTGATTGACACAAGCATATAGACGTATGCTAAGAGTGCCAAAAGTATAAAGTTTGTGCATCAGGGTATAGGTTACAACCATATCTAGTAAAGACATTATGTCTAATTAAAACCCTAGATCAGCACTTGACCAAGAACATACATGATCTTAGGGTTTATATGTTGTAAAGATCGTGTCTAGAAGTGTTGGTTTGTAACCAATTTAGGATGTTTGAATTTTAGGACATATGTATTACGTTAGGGTAAATTAGATTGGATAGAGGATAAGGCAGTAAATTCCAGCAACAAAGGTGAGTTTCTAAGACAACTCTTTATATTTTTTTTAGGTTGATGTGAAAACTATTGATAAACTTGTTAATGCAACTATGCTTTGATTGACTTGCTTTTGAAAACGATACATGTTTTAAATACATAGTTTTTGTGCTTTGGATTGTAAAACACATTAAATGATGGTTAAAAGGCTATTATAAACACTAAATAGCATTTTGATAAAGATGCTAATTTGAAAAGGGATTTAGACCATTGTTTTGAATGAATTGGCATAATTATAAAGAAAATATGGTTTTACAAATAATTTAAAGTTGATGTGGAAAAGATTTAGTGCCTATGTGTGCAAAACGTTAGGTTTGGTTACAATTTGACTTAAAATGGTTTTCAAATGATTAAAATGGCTTATACATTCATAAGCAAAATAATTGGTTTGAAACGTTTTGATTAGTAGCATGATGCTACAGATCATTTGGGGTAGAAACTTCACGTAAGTCGACTTGAACAATCAAGGGTGGTTTGATGCCATGGGGCCTTCGGGCTGGTAACTCATGCGGGCATTTAGGTGTAGGGCGGCAACTCCATATAAGACCAATTGGGGCGTTAGATGTTGATTTAGTACCACAGAGCTTCGATGAGTAACGCATGTGAGACCTATGGGCCTTGAGGTGAACCCCATGTAAATGATTAAATGCTACGGGGGTTAACTATGGTGGGACGTTAGATGCGAGTTGGAATTGATTGAATTGGGATAAGAATATCATAGAGCAAGTGGTTCTAATAGATAACCATAACCCAACAACATTAGGTTCAGTTTGCTATGGAACGAGTGGTTCTGCGATGTAACTAAACTAGATAAGCAGTATGAAAATTTTGAAATTATGGCATAGAAAATATAAAATTCTTTTTTAGTTGACTTATAGAACCAATATAAAATTCGTTTATTTTTTAACAAGTGTTTTTCTTTTCACAATTACCACCTAGTCTAGGCTAACCTTGAAGAAAGATCACAAAATAGGAACCACGGTCAACTTTCATTTAGATAACTTAATATTAAACAATTGTAGCGTTTATAAATATATTTTCATAAAATTAGAACATTAAAATTTGACATATTGTTAGCAAATAATGCCAGAGTAACTGAACACTAGCATACCACTCTCCTAAAAGAAATCTCAAAACAGTTGCAAATCAAGTAAAAAAAAATAAGAGAACAGAGAATCTATAAGTAATTACAGTTTTAGTGAAACTTATTATTGTACAAGGAAATGCTCACATTGGCCTTAGTCAAGTTTCGGTCCTCGACAAGTGCATACAGATTATGATTCTTGGTCTACAAGTACTGAAGTGTATATAGGCTACGATTCTTGCTCCACAAGTGCTGCAGATTAAAAGATTATCATTGTTATGAAAGCTAATACTAACAGAAATACACATAGATATGTAAACAAATCATATTATAAAAATACTTACAAGCCAAGAACAATGTTTCTCCAACCCTTAGCACCTGAAGTATCGTCTTCAAATGCACAAAACAAGAATAAGTTCCTTATTTCCTTGCTCTTGAAAATAACAAAAAAAGAAGTAAATATAAAAGGGGACTGCATGAAGTCTTACCAGCTTCTATAAACATATTCAAATTTCACCAGATGTGATTTCAAGTTTTCAACACAACCAATGCTCACAACTGCAGAAAACTAGACCAACTTTACTGAAACACCCTTGTCAAAGTTTCAGGCTCCCTCTGATTCAATATTATCACAACACCTGACCTTTCAACTGAAAACTAACCATAGTTAAGTCATCAGACAGATAAATAAAGTTTATAAAAGTGAAGCAGCCGAGTCATAAGAGGGTAGGGTTCACCCTTTAGTATATCATCTAATATTTTTATAAATAAATCAATCATATAGAACATTAACCTGTCCAATATCTATAACATCTTACTGGATATATTAATACAAATAAACGAAGATTAAAGACAGTTGCTATGAGAAAGTAATTAATACAAGTAAAATTGCCTAGGTGTTTAGATATCACAAAACAGAATTAATATTACACAAGAACATAAACAAATAAGCATGAAAACTTTTGCTGTACCTTTATCTGTTTCTGAAATTATGCAAGTTTGTGAGTTTCTGTCTTTAAAACAAAACTTTTGTAGACTCACTTGGATGGAAACCTCTTCGCAACATCTCCTCCACCCAAACTTCAGCGTCGGTTTTCCTACCATTTCTAAAAAATCCATGCACCATAGTCTCATATGTCCACTGATTTGGTTCATACCCCTTTCTACATATCTTTTGAAACAACTTACAAGCATCATCTACTTGTTTGATACATAATTTCCTTAAAATCATATTATATGTGTATATGTCAAGTGGAAAGCAGTTTCTCACTACTTGTTCCAAGTCATCAGGATCCAAATCATCTCTGAAACGGTCAGAAAACAAACCAATGAGCTCGCCAAGTCTCCAAATAGGAGATGACTCATCTAACTCAACAGGGGGGCTCGAGTCAACCCATGTTTCATATAACTCCCGATCCTTTAGTGAACATAAAAGCAAATTGCTACCAATAAATGATGAAATGGGCCGGCCAACACCAATCAAATCATCAATTACAGGCATGATTTTTTCATAAATTTTATGTTTGCATAAAACATAAACAAGTTCTTCATAGCATTCAAGACTCGGTCTCACATTTTTCTCCTTCTCTCTAATTTCTGAAAAGATTCCAAATGCAAGGCCGGGCTTGTTTGCTTTGCAAAGGCCGGTGATCATAGTGTTGCATACTTTCCTGCCTTTCCTTTTCTTTAAGATATCATAATACAAATTTAAAGCATCGGATAATTTTTCATTACACAAAAAACTTCTCAGCAATAATATGTCTGAACTCACATTGGGAGAAATCCCACTTCTTGTCATCATCTGATAAACATGTCTTGCAAGATCAGGTTTCTTAGCATGGCCAGCTCCTTCAATGAAACTATTAAAAACATTACAATCGGGTTCCTGAAGAGATAACTGCATTTCCAACAATTTTTGAAACTGTTTCTCAGGATTCTCCATCTCACATACACTCCGAATAACTGCTCTGAATAAATTACGGCTTGGTGTGTGACCTTTTTCTTGCATTTCAATTAGTAGTTTTGCGGCGATATCACCCCTATTTGACTTGATAAACCCATTTATCAAACTATTATAAGCACATCCACTTGTAACTTTATTAAGCCGATTAAGCTCCCCATGTATAAAAAATCCATCCTCCACTCTACCACTCCTACAAAGGGCCTTAATATAATTTTCATAAACTCTATCACTCAAGACTATATTGTTCTCTAACGCTACAAGAAATAACTCATTCATCATGTCTAGCTTTTCAAGTTTGCATAAAGCATCAGCAAGGATTGAAAATGCCATTTTTCCTGGGAAATATCCTTGCTCCAGCGAATTCTTTAAAACACGATATGCATCCATTACACTTCCATCACCACAAAGAGTGTTCATTAAATAATTAAGAGTCATGCTACTTAACGATAACCCAATCTCCCCTCTCGAGTCATATAATCTAAGAGCAATATCAACCATTCCCGCCTTGCAAAAGAAGCACAAAACAATATTCATAGTTAACTCATCTGGGGGTACATTGTTTTCCCGCATCTCAATTATCAAATCACACACTTCCTCAAGCCGATTTTCCCTCAAAAGCCTTAATATCAATGTGTTGTAACGAAAAACATCCGGAACATAATGAACAACAAACTCAGGGTTTTTTGTCTTCTGCAAAAACTCCATAGCCCCATCTAGCTTTCGTGCACGCACAAGCTCTTTAATCCATATATCATAGACATGATATTCCCCAAATTCATCCACCAATTTCCCAGCTTTATCAAATTGATCGTTTTTACATAAACCATCAACAAGAGCACCAACTATGTGTCCGCCGGTTTTTAATTTGACACCACCATCCATCACCCCGCGAAGATATGCTTCTGCTTTATCAAACTCCTTTTTCCTGCAAAAACCCTTTACCAATATAGTATGAGTAACCTCTGATTCAAATCCTCGCATCTTAATCTGTTTTGCAACAGACTCAACTCCATCAAAACAATTCTCCTCTACTAGACCATTTAAGAGCACATGATAAGCAAAGTCATCTAAATCAACACCCTGGTAACGCATTCGGCCAAACAAATACAGTGCAACCTCTGGTTTTCCTGCCACAGCATAACCCATCACCAAAATGGTATGATAACTGGTCTTATGTGTGCCTTGATGCTTAGCATAGTTATCTAAATAATCCAACATCAAAGACATTAACTTTGCTTTTGAAAGAATCTTAAAAATGGCATTGAATGTAGCCCGAGTGTGGTGAAACCCAGGTTGGCGACCCGCCCAATCAAAGAACTTTAAGCAAGATAAGACATCTTTCCCACAATACAACACATCAAGAACCAGTGATTCTGTAAGACGGAGATTAAGTTGTGACAACGCGATATCAGTTGCTTCGCGTTGTGACACATAATCTTCATTTGCACCCATGCTGCCATGAGAAGATAAGATTTCAAGTATACGGTCAAGAAAAGGGTTCCTGTTGGATTTGAACCATTCTTGAAACGTCAAAACTACATCCTGTGCATGTAATTGCTTGACGGGTGACGAATAAGATGAAAATATAGGATTCAAGATTATTCCATTAGTGGCTGTAGATGATGCTGCTATAGTTGTATAACTGTTACAACATTGAGAAGATAAAAAAGCCCTAATGGAAGTTTGCTTCAGGTATCTTAATCTTACCATAGTTTGTCAACTGTAAGCTACTGCATCAACATTGTGTGGCCTCTAGTAAAAGAACACAACGAACAGAAATTATTGAACACGAATTTGCAAGATGAAATTAACAAATGTAACCTAGTTCTAAATCAAAGCTACTAATAAAATCACAAATTCACATTGGTCCGAACCCCAATTCATAGGTTGCACAAACACTTAACCCATTATCTTCCAGAATAAAACAGACACAAAATCAAGATTCTGTTAAAAAATCAATATTGGTTGTTTCCAAATCAAAAACCCCGAATTGGGTTGTTTCAAAATCATGTTTTATTTTTCTGCAGAATGATCTGTTTGATGTCGAAGAACAAGAATCGACTTACCAGAAGACCAGATGAAAACGAGAAGCAGAGTGAAGGAAGCGAAAACGGGGGCGAATCAAATGGAATGTTGAGTCGAACTTGACGTTCATCAAGGGTGAAGGGACGAAAGTGGTAACTCACGGGAGCTTGAATCGAACGATTCACAGGTAACTCACCAAATAGAATCGAAAGAAGGTTGTGGGTTTTCGTGAAAACTTTGAATGGAAGAGGTATTCTGCAATGGAGGGTGATTGCAGCGGCGATGATGGAGGTGGAAGAAGGTATAGATCAAAAGATTAGGGGTGAGTGCGGCAGTGGATTCATTTTTGATATGGGAATGGGCAATTTTGTTTTTCTTTTTTTTATCAGCAAATATTGTTAGGCAGGTTTAGCAAGAATGTAAAACTAGAGCGTGGTTTTGAAAACCGGACCTGACCGGACTGTACCGGCCGGTCCGACCAGTTGGATCGTGAATCGGACTTTAATCTGGTCGGTTTGGTGCTTAAAACAATTTTAATGTTGAACTTGTGGTTAGACTGGTTGAACCGATCAAATCAGCGGTCAGACCGAGAACCGGACCGGTTGAATCGGTTTTTTATGTATTTTTTTTATTTTTTTGTAATATTTACATATATTTATAAATATAACTATAGTTTTATCCGGTTTTTATATACGATCCGACCAGTTGAACGGGTCTAACCAACGGACCAGTAAAGCATCCAGTTCACTGTTTGGTGCGAGTGAAAACATTGAACTAGAGAAATATACAAACACTAAAAGAAGCATAAAGCAATTAAGCAAGAGGCAAATAGTGAGAAAATAATACTCAAACAACATTAAAAGTGATACAAAATAACTAGGTCACGTCCTTTTTAGAATATCTATTTCTCATCTAAAGAAAGCTAAAAGGTTTTACCGTCTTTAATTATTTGATCTCGATGGCAACTGGTTTGATTAAAATGATTATTGTTTCATGATTTCTAGATAAGACAGTAGTGAGAATGACGGCATGAACCATTTTTTTCAATTGACTTGTACTCGATTGGATGGATTGATGAAGCTTGAGAGGATCTCGAAAGCTAAAAGTGATAGCGGGATTCTACACCATTGACTGACATAGTCCTTGATTTTGTTAGCAATACTACATGATAGAAATAGGTTGTTAACTAATTCATCGCATTCTCAACATAAACCACTAGTGATAGAACGTACCCAAATACGTTTTTTGAGATGACCTCCAAAGCTACGATTCTACCAATTGAAGACGTTTACATTCTTTAGGGCCCAGTTTTTTTATGAAACTTATAACTTGGATGAGTTTGAGTAGTTGATTGTTGGTACATAGTTTCGACATTTGTGACTAAGAATTTGTCATTACCATCTTTCCCCCACCTCCATTTATCTTGAGAGGAGATTATTCTAACTTATAGGTTTTTAAGTTTAGAAGGGATGTAGTTCCATGATCTTAAAGTATGATGAATTGCTCAACTCACATTTCTCTATAATCTCTTTTTCTCTGTCTTAAAACGTCACCGCCCATAGGATAGAAACACCAATGCCTGTTGCCTTTAAACATCTAGTCCCAAACAACCAAGTTCATTCGTAGTCGTGACTCTTTGCCAGGATACCAAGTTAATTTTGGATTCGTATGTGCTTCCACCACATAAAATCGATTGTCAAATCTTTTCGAGATGGCCTATAACTTTTGTTGGTGTCTTGTATAATAAAGATATAATATGGCAACGCATCAAGTACAAGTTCCAATAAAGTCACCCAACCCATATAGATAACGCTTTAATCTTTCACCGGGATAATCTTGACTCGAAGGCATCTAGAACTAGTCTCTAATATTTCTTCATATCTCTCTAAGCTCCACCACTAACAAGATAAAAGACCGATGCTCGCTACCTTCAAACATCTAAGTCTCAAACCACCAAGTTCATTTATAGTTATGACTTTTTACCATGATATGTGGTTACTTTTGGATATGTATGTGCTTCCACCCCATAAAAATGATTGTCTAATATTTTCGACATGGTGCATAACTTTTGTTGGTATCCTCTATAATAAGATATAATATGGTAACGCATCAAGGGCGACTTTAATAATAGCCACCCCAACCTAGAGGTGTACACACCGTTATTTTCTCAAACCAGCTCGGGTTTCAAACCGAACTAGTTTTTTCATCATGGGGTCAAACCTGTTTTTTTCAAATAGGTTCAAGTTACAAACTGATTTGGCTCACTGAATACTCGAACCTGTTTTTTATTTATTTTTGAATCGGTTTTGGGTGTGGGGCTACCAAACCAGTATACAAACTGGCGGTTCGGATCAGGTTGGGAACCAATGTGGCTCATATCGGTTTTTTTCAGACAAGTCCGGTTTTTTCACCGGTTTTTTTCCGAACCGGTTTCACCTCTACCCCCACCCCCTACCCCCATAAATAAGGCTTTAATTTTTCAACCAGTATAATCTTGACTTGAAGGCATCTAAAACTATCTCTAGTATCTCTCTATGTCTCTTTAAACACCACCACCAACAAGAATTGCCTTTAAACACCTAAGCCTCAAACCACCAAGTTCATTCATAGTCGTGACTCTTTGCGAGAATACATAGTTTATTTTGGTTACGTATGTGCTTCCACCCCATAATAATGATTGTTGAACCTTTTCGAGATGGTCCATAACTTTTGTTGGTGTCCTATATAATGAGATATATAATATGAAAACGCATCAAGGATGTTCTAAAGTCACCCATCCCCCATAGATAAGGCTTAAGCTTGATCCGAATGCATTTAAAGCTCTAGTATTTCTCAAGGTCCATGTTTGCTCCCACCTATAGGCAGGGTCGGCCCAATAGTGTGTGTGGGTCAAACTATGGCTTAGAGCCTCTCTGAATTTAAGGCCTCCAACTTACACAAAAAATAAGTTCATATGTTGGATAAGATTTAGGCTTTTGGGCTTGCAAATTAATAACCCTAAATTATGTATAAACATTGTTGTTTATATTACTGGTCCCAACTCCCAAGAATGAATAAAGAGAAGGTTTAATAATGATAATTAGAAGGCCTCAAACTTTTGTTTCGCTTAAGGCCTCCAAAACCATTAAGCCGGCCCTGCCTGTAGGACAAGATAAGAGAGAGGAAATAACCCCACTTTACATAGAAAGATATATGTTAACCACTTCCCTAAACAATTGACTTTTTATCATGTTTACTTTCAGCACACATGAAAGAAAAAAAAAACTCTCATTATCTTTAACAAAGTTCCTAACTTTCAACTTGGACCAATCACCTTATGAAAACCACATTATCGACATAAACTAGGTGCGAAATCACCTTATGTCATTGTTGTGGTAAACAACAATAGAACATGCTTGTTTAATAATACCCGATAAGGCATCATAGCTAGGATAAAATGAAAGACGCAAGGTGTCACCTTGCTGTAAACCCCATGGCATTGAAACTCTTTGGTGAAACTGTTGTTAACTAGGATAGAAGGACTAGCTGAATATGAAATAGTTTTGATCCCACCTAGCCATTTGAAGGGTAAATTATTTTGATCCAACCTTCTTCTTGTTGTTGTTATTATATACGTGTTATTTAGAAATCACAAAGAGCATAACAACTTTGTTTTACTTCTTTTATTATTTTATTGTTTATATTATTTTCAAACACATTTTATTTTATTTAGTAACTTTTATAATATAATATTTTAAGAAACATTCAAATTGTCACATCCATTTGACTGGGACTGACCATAACCGACTGACGGTAAAAGTAATAAATTCAAACTTAAATCAATTCATTACTCAATGCAAATGTCTATATGGCATTACATCTTTAGCAAAGACCCAAACTGTTAATTGTTGTTAATTGTTGATACTCGAATAAATTAGTTAAATTAAATTGTTCATAATAAGACGTAGTGACTACGACGGTGTCTAATTCTCCAAATTTCCAACTAAGGCAACATTTATCCATAAGTCACATGTCAATAATTATTCTCAAATACACATTCAAAATATGTTAACATATATTGATGAGCTCATAAGTTTATAACACTTGACCCATCATGATTAAAATATAACAATCAATAATAATGAAAATGATAAATTCATTCTAAAATATACACCGTCAATTATGATAGAATTTAACATCTCTTTAACCATGTGTTCAATTCATTCTAACATTGTTTTATTATTTTATTAATTACATTTTAATCAAACAAAATATGTTACACACTTGAATAAACGATGTTTTGATTATTGCTTCAAACCACATAAATGCATGAGAAACTACTTTTATTCAAGTTGCAAATTTGATATAAAACGGTGTATGTGTAAAAAATGTTCATAAATTCGTTCACATTTATCATGTGAATATGCTTTAATATGTAAAAAATTATATAAGGATTTCTAGAAAAAAATATGTTGGTTTTTTATGTAAAAAAATGTTGAGTGACTTTATAAGAAAAAATAAAAAAATATGTAGGATTTTTTACATGTAAAAGAAATTAAGAGACTTTTATGAGAAAAATCAGAAACTATGTTGCTTTTTAGGTAATTTCCTTTATAAATATACTAATTTTCAACTTTGATATACATCATGGGTTATAACATGTGCTTTAGTGGGTTGTATCCATCTTTTTCTTATTTATTATGTTTTAACTTTTATATTTTAACACAATACTTTTACATATATTATAATATAGCTCCAATATTTTTTTATTTTCAACTTTTGTCTCTTATACTTTTCATATTTGACAAATTTTTACTTTACGTTTTGGTCTAAATTTTGTGAGTTAATGCGCCACAACGAATGTGTGTGTTGTTCAACGTTTTTACACTTATTTTTTTTTCCTATTTACGGTCCCGTCACAATGCACTGGTCCCGGATCAACTTACTTATTGTTTAATATGTTTTTACATTTCTTCTATGTGGTCTTACGTTTTACCTTCACTTTTCGTTCATTTTTATTTTTATATTTTGTTTTGTTTTGTTATTTTTTCTTAATACGAGCTTTTTCGGTGCTGATGGTCACTTATAGCGGTGTGCGATTGGTGCTACTTGACATAGTTTACACTCTCACCGCAATACAGGGGGCTTAATATTAGATTTACACCAAAACATAATCCTTATTTCCTCCAAAGAAAAATAACTATGGAATCAAAAAAACAAAAGTTGTTTTCGTAAATCTGAGAATTCTTAATGATATGAATAAGCATAAACGATATACATATATACACATGAACTAACCCACTTCCTTATAACTATGAAAACTCTATCAATCTTTAAAAGATAAAGACAATTCAAAATATACAAGATATACATCCGAATATATATGAAACATATATACCAGCTAACACGCCCCCTTAGTATGAGCAGTAAGGGATTGGATGCACAATTGGACTTGAACCAATTAAATAGTTGTCATGGTAGTCCTTTAGTGAAATATTTAGCATACTGATTGTCAGCAGGAATATGTAAGACTCGTATGGCTCCAATGCGGACTTTTTCTTGAACAAAGTGAATGTCTATCTCAACATGTTTAGTGTGTTAGTGTTGAACTGGGTTCTTGGAAAGGTATACAACTAAAACATATAAACAATTTCATGCAACTCTACATGCAAGAAAGCATTCTTAACATCTATTTGACGGATTTTCCATTGTCGGAAGACGGCAAGGCTTAGAACAGTCCGAATGGTGGTAGGTTTGACGATGTGTGCTTTGTACTGTTCCAAGGAGCTATTTGCATTAAATTTATGGCGAAGAAGCCACATACAATGAATAATATGTGCATTAGCAGGTCTAGGTACCAACTCCCATGTATTATTGTCTATTAATGCTCGGTATTTGGTAGTAATGACCTTATGCCAATTAGGTTCAGTTAAGGCTGTAAGGTGGGATTTAGGCATGGGAGAGACAGGGAGGAAGGAGGATGTTGTGACATCCGTCACCAAAGGTCCGTCTATTGACGTATTTCCGTCATCTTTTCGTTAATCTGTCATTTCTCACCTTTATGAATTACCGATGTGAAAACGCTTTTGCCTTATCATTACATAACTATTATTTAAAACCTTGTCCATATTACTATCATCACCATAAACGCACCATTTATATATGTTATAATTATAAATACAACCATTTGCAAAGTTTCAAAAACCATTAATTACTTTCTTGTCATTAAAATAACGAGTCT
>BJCM01000752.1:0-12512 GCA_018326385.1 Flaveria bidentis | reverse complement strand
GCCTAGCACTTAGAAAATTTTACAGAATTTTCTAGGAGTCTGTGCTTTAGGGTTTTGACCAAAGTTGACTAGGGCTTGATAATGATGATGTTTCATGCATGATATGATTACGTATGATTGTTCATTATTATTATTATTGCTAATATTATTATTACTTATAGTGTGTGACTAAACGTGGTATGTTTATTATCGTAACGTAAAGTATATTGTAATAATAAAGATAAAGAGCAATAAAGAAAAGAAGAGGAACATTAATAAAATGTTAACAAGTCTTGCAAGCTTACAGGAGGGACACGACCGTGTTGTCATTAGCTCAACTGTGTTGCGGGTTAGCTACCGTATTATGCACACAGAGCCAATCAATTGAGATTGGCAGGACCCTTGTAGCGTACCCTGGGTGATTGGGTAGGCCTTGTACACAGTACACAACACCCTTTCGAGGGATACAATTGACCCTTTCGAGGGATATAATTGACCCTTTTGGGGGATATAGATGGCCCATCACCCATTTTCCATCGCTCATATAGTTGGGGTATTGCGCATTGGTCCATACAGACAGTGAAAGATAAAGATAAAAGTTTACAGAACATACAAGGCATACAGTAAAGAGAACGAACAGTATGTGTTCATATAGTTAATGTGTGCTCGCATATACAGTAAGGAGTTGTATTTTACAGAAAAGAGTATTTTCATATACAACACACAGAAAGTATTTTATTACTTTTAAAACTAGAACTCACTCAACAACGCTGACTTTTATTCATTTTCAGTTGGCAGGTAATTATTGCTGAGGATGGCACGAGGGTGAAGCTACTCGGCAGGGAAAGACTGACATCCATTCGTATTTTATGTCGTTGTTGTTTTGTAATGCAGTAAAACAATTCTTTTGTAATCAATTAAACGATGATGTATTGCTCAACAACAGTGGTTTAAGTGAAATGAATGGTTTTTGATAAATTATTTCCGCTGCTTAAGTTTGTATAATTATAATGTGTAATGTTTTAACTGATGTGATTGACCAACTATGAGGTTTCCGGGAATGGGGCCTGGCATGTAGGTTTAGGGTTTCTATTGAATCAGAAACAATCTCTGATCAGATATACACCGGAGTTACCGTCGGAGTTGTCTCGACGAGTGGACCGGGGGATTTCTGGCTCATTTTTCACAAATAACTTGTCAAACTCAAATTTAACATCGAACTGAACACAACAATGTTGAATCTGATGATTTGAAGATGATGATTTCACACAGAGTGTCTTCTGTTCTGGTAGTTATGATTGTATAGATATAGTGTATGTTTGTGGTAGTGATGGGTGGCTATGGTGGTGGTGATAGGGGTTGTGGCGGTAGTAATAGGGTTGCAGTGGTAGTGATGGGGCTACGGTGGTGGTGATAGTGGTTGCGGTGGTGGTGATGGGCGGCTTTGGTGGTGGTGGTGATAGGGGTTGCGGTGGTGCTAATAGGTTGCAGTGGTGATGGTGGGTGGCTATGGTGGTGGGACAGGGGGTTGTGGCGGTAGTAATGGGGATACGGTGGTAGTCATGGGGCTACGGTGGTGGTGATCATTGTTGCGATGGTGGTGATAGGGGTTGCGGTGGTGATGATGGGTGGCTACGCTAGTGGTGATGAGGACTGTGGAGGTAGTGATGGGGCTGCGATGGTAGTGATGGGGTTGTGATGGTAGTGATGGGGCTGCGATGGTAGTGATGGGGATACTACGGTGGTGATAGTGGTTGCGGTGGTGGTGATGGGCTGTTGCAGTGGTGGTGATGGGCTGTTGCAGTGGTGGTGGTGATAGGCAGTTGTCATGGTGATGACCAGGTGGTTGTGGTGGTAGTGATGTGGGTGGTTGTGGTGATGTTGATATGAAGAAGATGATGTTGAGCAAGGTTTTTTATGTTATTATTTAATATTAAGGGTAATTTCGTCTTTTTAATAATAATTTTAACAGAAATTTTAACAGTGTTACTTATTTGAACTCAAATGGAAATAAAAATGAAACATATAAACTCAAATGAAGATAACATGAAACGTTAGGAGCCGGATGACAATTTTGAAACCGTAAGGATGCCAGTGGTTAAAATGAACAAATATCAGGGATGCAAATGATAATTTACTCTTATAATTATTAAATTAAGTATCTATAAACCAAATTTAGACAAACTAAAACTAGTTTGTTTCAACAACGTATTAAATAAGTTTTTTTAAATACAAAAAGTTAGATATGTGACAACTTATTTAATATTTACTAGCGTAGTCTAAGAAGTTGTGTAGTAAAAATGCTTATCGTCGAGTGGTTAAGGGTTATAATTTTATTTAGGAGTAGGTTTTAAAGCTATGAGTTAACCATTCTAAAAGTGTTAAAGCTATGAGTTAACCATTCTAAAAGTGTTAAATAACCTGCATATTTATAAAACTTTATTATAATATTATCATATATATTATTTCTAATCCTTCTGGACCAGAAGGAGAGTGGTCTAGCCTTTTTAGCACGGGTGTGTTAGAGCTTATAAATTTGTTTTGGGCACTAAATGAACTAAAAAGTCGGAAATCTGTCTAAAATTTATATTATAAACCATCATCTTTTACGAATATCTGTAAATTATAAAATCCAAATATATTAACGTAATCAATGCATATAAACTTATTTCTAAAAGAATTTGGAGCCCTGTAGTTTATACAATTGCGGGTATAAAGTTAAAAGTATATTGCTTTGGGAGTTTGGGCTTGAATCACCATGGGCCTGATAAGCATCTAGGCCCAAATTCTATATTTGTTTAAACAGATCATAATTTTATTCATTATTTATCAGATTATCATTCAAACAGATCATCATTTTTTTTACTTACATATTTAATTTCTTGATGATATAATATAATACATTTAAATTACTTTTGACTTATAACACTCACTTAAAGTGGACCGTGAAAAAAGGCTCATTGCTTTACAACTCTTATTATATTGGGTTTTTTTAATGGTTTCATTGAGTTCTTTTGGGTAGGTTAATTCTAGATTTTTTCTCTATTTATATTTTTGTTTTGTCATTCTTTTAATTGAACTCCTCATTTATAACAAACACTAGTCTTTTTCTCTCTATACCATTGTTAGTTTCTATGGAATCAGAGCTTTATTCGATCGTTATTAATTTGATGATTGTGGGAGAGTTTGTACAAGCAAAAATATGGGGGACAAAGGGGCATTGTGCTCCGTTCGGATTGCTAATCAAAATATGGTTGTTATTTATGTTCGTATTTGATTCCATTGTTCTCGTCACATTGTTAGACATTGGGTTGCTTATGTTCTTGTCTATCATTCTACTCGTTCATATATGTTTGTTTATGTCACTATTCGTATTTGTTATAGGGTGTTTAGTTGTTACCGTTCTTGTTTGTGTTTGCTAAGTATTTGATTTCATCGTAGTATTTTAGTTCTTGACCGTACGGCTCAAGAATAAGACTCTTGAGTGTTTAGTTGTTACTGTTCTTGATCGTCTTTGCTAAGTATCGAATACCATGAACCATAAAACAAATATCAATATGACAATTACATATGAGGTTACATGTTACTTTTCATAAGTCATAACACTATCAAAACAAATTTTAACATCTTCTTCCTTAAACCAATTTAAATAATCAATTTACATCGGTTATCTTATCTACATAAAGATATAAAACAATGTATACTGTATAAACTCATCTTCGTATAGAATGGAACTGCCAATTCCGATGATCATATACGAAGCAACTATCCAATCTGTACTCCAACTATTTATATTAAAGTTAATAATTTGATTATGCTACTTAAGGGGTCTTTCGAGTCGTATATAATCATACATGACTCCTCTAAAAGGGCCCGAACCTCTTGTTTGTGTTAAATACATTGCATTGGTTCCAGCCCGTAGTTGAGAATGCAATACACTGACACTATACAACCAATATAGCCCGTGAATGCCATGTCGTGCGATTGCGTTATCCCTCCCAATTAGCCCCGTTGTGAAGATAGACGACATCCCTCTTCGATCATTGATATTAATCTGTGAAATAAGAAATAGTTAAGATCAGTACTTGATGTACGTTTCAGTGACAAAGTAAGTGAACTTAAAACAAATAAACAAAGTGTATATGGATATTCAAAGTAAACATTTTAAACCAACTTATGTATACAATCATAACCGAAATGCACAAATATAATCATTTAACCCTATCACAATACATTAAACTCTTTTATAAACACAAATCATTCAAGTTGACATGTTTAAAGTGCATTGTAATCAATATATAAAAGGGTTAGACGGTTGACGGGTTGTAATTAATAGGTCATAATTCATAAACACATCGACGTGTTGACCTTATAAAGTATATAATTTTGAACTGTTTATTAAAGTTTAAACTGGGTTAATATGTTTAGCTAAACACGTCAAAAATGTCAACCTACGACCTGTTTATTTAACGTGTTATAACTAACAACCCGGAACCTGAATATTTTTGTGTTAAGTGTAAGTACGTACTTGCACTTCTGCGCCTGTGGCCGATGCCAATGCTAACTGTATTGTATAGTTTCCAGGAATGACATATTCAAGATCAAATAACACAGTCCAAGTAGTCGGTACATACGTCTTGTTTCCTATATTCCTGTTGACGTGAGCGAAAAACCAATCCGTTTCATAATTGCTTTCACCAACGGTGTAGACCAAATCTTGATCTGGATATAGATCGGTGTAGCGATCCCACAACCCGTATTGCCTAAACCTGCAGTAATACAGATTCACACGCGGTCACATTGATGTTCCCATTTAACAAACATGTAAAGAAAGGGAGCCTACGATTCGGTTCTTTGGCTCGCGTATAACTGGTTCATGAGGGTTGGGTTCGGTTCTGGCACATAAAACTCGGCTGCAGTGCGGTCCGGGACACCAATTTCCCAAACTGTAGGGCCATTTCTTGGTGGTCTGTATACAAGTAGACCCATTCTGATTTTACTTCCTGTAACATTCAAAACCCAAATCTTGATCACATATTCATAAATAAAAATGTTAGCTGCCGCTGTACTACACCATCTTAATCTAATCTCACACCACCTACAAATAGTTGTTTAACCTCTTACCACCTACAAATAGTTGTTTAACCTCTTACCAAATGTGAGATTAGATGGAGATGGTGTAGTTATAACACGACCGAAATGTAAAAACGAAATCGGTTTTATGAGAATATGATTTAAAAACCTTGCAAGACATAAACAACTTTGTGGTACATGTAATCACCAATGTACCCCGGAACCCAAGCATACAGATGATACAAGCCCGGGCGAACATTCTTGATCTCGAAGTAACCCTTTTCGTCAGTTTGAGTCCAGAACTGATAACCCTGATAACGAAACACCAGTTCAAATTAGATAAACAAGCCTTAACTACATATATAGAGGTGTACAACCCGGTCCGGTTTGGCCCAGTTATATAAACATTGGAAATGAGAAATGTACCTTAGTTTCTTGTTGCCATGATCCAAGGGCACCTGGAGGAGCCAAGCCAATAAATGCGAATCGGGCATGCGCTAACGCTATGTCGCGGACTAGGAGCCGGCCTGTTACTAGACCGCGTTGATGGGCCCGAGGGAAATCAGTAGAGTTTGGGAAGTTGTATGGCCACATCTCGGTTTGCATTATCATCTAATTATAGACCACATACCATTGAGGTAAACCAACACTTGCATAATGATGTTGTTTGATTAACACTTTTCAATAGAAAACAATGAATTTTACCTCTTCTTTGGCATCAACCCAAAGGGAAAGGGGACTCTCTTCGGTTGTAACTGAGTTTAGGTATATAAACACGGGTCCGAAAACCTTTTTCCATGGTTCACCGTCACGAAATTTGATTCCTAGATCGGTCCCAGCATAATGCGTGCTAAAAAACATCTATTATAGGATGTAACGGCACGTCAAATAACTCATAATAGGAAATGTATCGATATAGTGAGGGTTCAAGTCTATTGTGAATAATAATTAAGGGTTCGAGTCCTATTTTAAACAAAGCTAGAGAGTGTGTGAGTTTGCGGTAAAATAAGTCATAATTTCGTAAACCATATATATTAATTAAACTAGTGTTTTCTCCCCACTTATGCGGCGAGAATCCGATCATTATTCCCACTTGCAAAACGTTGATATTGTGGTTGTTATCCGTCCAGCTCGTCAAAAACCATAAAATCAAAGTTTGGTAGCGAAACTCAAAAATACTAAACTTTAGAAGCCAAGCTCGAAAAAACAAAACTTCACTTAAAAATTTTTAGTGGCCAAACTATATGATCTTAAACTTTAATGTCCACAGTAAAAAAAACAAATAGGTGACCAAACTTTAAAATAAAAACTTTAGTAGCTAAACTTGGGAAATAAAACTTCACTGTAAATAATTTGGTGGCCAAATTCTAATATCCAAAACTTTTGTGACCAAAATTAAAAGTTTGAATTAAATATGAAAACAATTAAAACTAATAACTAATGTGACTAAATTTCAAAAACCAAAACTAAACTATCTATTGAGTTTGTCAATATAAACAAGAATATTAATATTTGAAAAAAAATTATCAGATTCTGATCCGATTGACACATTTTTCTAGTTTGTCTGCATTTTAACAAAGTTTCTATAGTTGAGTTGTGGTATGCAGATAAAACACAACTCATATCGAATCATTAATCAATAAGTAACTTGTAATTGACATGTATACTAAAGCAAGAAATAATTAATCGTGCACTTACGGAGAGAGTAACAGGGCCAGCATGAGAAGTGAGGTCCTGCTTGACCGGGCCAGCCGTACGAAACTCGTTACTCGGAGTGATCATCCAAAACCCGACTGGCGGATCCGAGCATATCCAGCCATGAACCCGGTTATCTTTGTTCTCAGCCGAGTATTGGTACTTGTCGTCTACCTGCATTAACAAATGTTACAGCTTAAAAAAATATGTTGAATTAAACCTCTAGACATACATACTTAAAGAATACGCGTACAAGTGTATTTGCGCGTTTGGCTCAAACTAAACGGATACCTCGCCCCGAAGAAAAGAATTAGAAGGATGGGTCAAAAGAACAGCTTCAGGAAAATCCAGGGGCTGGCCTTTCTCGCGGTCTTCGAATGTAGGCATGATCCTTTGTCTATCGTCCGAAACAGCCATGTAACGAAACCTAATAATTCAACAAGTACATGTTTAAAAAGTAAATATAACACTTCATATTATCATGGTGTTAATAGTTATATACAGTTAATAATGATGATTAGATTGAATTTCACTTTAATCCACATGTCCTTCCAATGTTACTTTCTATATAATTGTGACATTATAGTTATTGACCAGTATATGAATCACATTTACATGTCCTTACAGTTTATCTTGAAGCTTGTACACGATCCGGCCTTGGTAGACATCGGCATCAGGCCAACCTTGCAAACGTTCGAAAATCCCATACGAGTAGAAACCGCTCGATCCCCGCAAGACAACATACCTTAAATCGACGACATATAACATGCTTCATTAATTAATCCAAATAACAAAAATCAAATGTTAAGTCTTGATTATAATTATAATTAAGATCTATTACTAGTATTACTATACTATTATTAATATTATTTTTAATATTAATATTAATATGTTATAAGCAATTAATTAAGTTGAATAAAAAACCTTTTGTCGATATTTAAGGAAACATAATTGTCTTCCTGTGAAGATGTCCAAGGTCTTTTGAATGAGAGTTCCACTTGGTTTTCGTTGTTCACTATAACTTCGAAGTGTTTGCCTGCAAGCCTGCAAAATAGACGTACGTATAAAATAAATGATTAAAAATAAACACAAACCACATGACACCATATATAGGCAACTAACAATCTTTAATTTTGCCTTACTTGTCCAAATGGTCCTTCGGATCCGATGGATCACTCCAATTAACATCCCAATATCTGCGACGATCAACAAAAATCGGTAAAGTTTAAAAAAAATTAACTACATTGTATTCGATGTGATTACTCCTAAAGGCGAAAAACAAGAAAACACGGGGAATCATCATCTACCCTCGATCTGATTTTCCGTTACGATCATTTAGGATGTTATCGATGCCGTTGAAGTTTATGCCGGTGACTGTGCCTTCTGGACTGGCAATGGTCATGCTAAAGATGCCGTTGTCTATGATCACCTGAAAACATAAAAATTTTGAAATTATCAGATGGTTTTGAAATAACAGTTGTATATCGTATTTGTTTTGTTTAAATTACGTTTTAAAGCAGAACATGAAAAAAGAACCTAGATGTATGCATTTTTATTTTTATAACGTTTACACTACAACATCAATGACCAGTGATTTATTTCTTATATTCTTTTCTTTCTGTGTTATTATTATTATTATTATTATTATTATTATTATTATTATTATTATTATTATTAGTATTATTATTATTATTATTATTATTTTTGTTTTCAACAGCCGTACACGTATTGATAAGTTGATTAAAAAAGGTCAATTTTAGTTGTTTTTTATTTATATGATTTGACTTACGAATTAAAGAAGTGGTTCTAATAGTTTGAGGGTGTGTTGAAAGTTGAAACCGGCTATTTAATCTTTATTCTATGTATGTTTATTTCATTTAGTGACCCTTTGTCACCGAAATTCATCAAAACTCTATCTTATAAATTTAAGTTTTTTTTTAAAAAAAATTATAATTTGAATATTATTGTGAAAAGAATTATCATAATCTTTCGAAAAATCTAGTTCTGTCACTAGTTTATTAGTATAAAGTTCAACACAATCTTCTATATCTAAAAACATAGTACAAGTTAAAGTTCTTAAAAATAGGTTTAAAATACATCAAAATAAACCCTTTTTTTGATGTTTTCACTCGTCCATTCAAAACCATAGCATTTTGGAGCAAATCAGACTGTACACATGAATTTCTACCTTTTACAAAAGAAACATTTCAAGGCGATGAAGGTCGTGTGAACTTACATGATCATCGTACATATGCAATTGCAGGGGAGGGTATAACAACGGAACTCTCGGATGGTTCCTTAACGTCCTTTTGCGGTTAGACCTGCAAATCAAGATGGTTTTCAGTTCTAAACATAAATATAAAAATATTTGTATACAATATTCCAATAAAGTTAATAATTTATAAAAAAAACATTGAGGCAAAAAAAAAGTTAAATATTTAGCCAGAAAAAATATATATTTTTGAGGGCAAAATCATTTTATGTTAAACAATTTTGGTGTTATCATAGACAATGTGAGTGGAAATATCACGGGGCTATATAAAATTATATATGTGGTTTCGACTTTTTGTGGCAACAGACCACAAGTTTCATTTTTGTCTATTTTCTAGAAAGCAGTAAATTGTTTTTGGCAATTGGCATGTGGATGAAGGCCTTTGTTTCTACGACAGCCTCCCATTCAAAATAAAAAAGTTACCGAAATAAAATATATAAAAATGTTCTAAATTTGGATTTAATGTATAAAAAAAGTTCGAAAGTTCTCACATCTAACACATTTTAAGCAACAACTTCTTATAATTTGATGACAGACAAGATGAAACCAAGGGAGAGTCCGAGGTGCCTTGACTATAATATGTCAAATATTTTTTTTATTAAAATATACTTATATTTTTTATTTAAAATGTTTTAATATATAAACATACAAAATGATTTTAAAGACCATCAGAATGAGAAATTCATTAGTATAATAAAGTCGAAAATAACTCGAAAAAAATCACTTTGATGTTTAATCAATTAAAATGATACTTTAAGATATTACTCCGAAGGGTCTTATGATTAGTTACAAGTTATGAACTATATTATTTTTAGTTTAAATTTATACATATAATTCATAACTGCCATGCATGAATACATAACTTATAATTCATTCTAATATTTACTTATTAAGATAACTTAAAAACTCGTTTTTCATATATAAAACGTAGTGATGTAAAATGTCATGAAAAAGTGGTCCGTGTAAACTTCCGGAAGACTACACTAGAATTATATGATTATCGAATAGACAAAAGAAAGATCACAAGATTGTGTTGAGACCTGTGAAAACACAAACACATGCTCCACAGTAAATATATTCCTTAATTTAGTAAATATACCTTCTTTATTTCTTTATTTCTTTTCTTTATTTTTTTTACTTTTTCCATTTAGTAAATATACCTTCTTTTATTGCCATGTAGAATAAAATAGGTAAATCAATTAATATAAAAATAAAAATATATTGACCTAGTATATTATTTAAAAATGTATTGATCTACTAATTAAATTATATAATTCATAATAAATAACAGTAATAAAGATTAAAATATATATATTTATAATTTAAAAAAATTGTTTGTTAAGCGATTAGAAAGGAAAGTGACGTTTTTATTAAAGAATAATGAAATTTCCATAAAAGGAATGAAATTTAAAATAATAACTTTCCAAATTTAAGAATCTGAACAGTTACAAAAAATAATATACATGTTTAGTTGAATCATATGTAATAATTATTTTCCATTAATGTTGTAATGTTCCTACGTAATATTATTTTATTTTAGTTGATTTACAATCAAGAATGAAAGTATAGGATAGAAAATTAAAGAAAAAAACTACATAATCATTAGAAAATTGTTGGTTTTAGATATAAATATAATAGAAAATATTTGTAAAAAGCAAATAACAAAAGAAAGAAATAGTTATTATGGAAAAACATCTTATGTTTTTCTTAAACATAACGGTTAAGGAAAAAATCTTATGTTACAGTATTTAGTAATAATGATAAGATAATAAATTAAAATTATGATAGAATATTAATGGGTAGGAGATTCCGTACCCGATTTTGGAAGTTTGTAGGAAAATTTTAAGGGTTTCTCGCTTAATTTTAGAAATCATATATTTAAAGCAAACACCTTCAATAATTCCTATTATTCTACTCTAACCTCAATACAAACACAATCAAAGTACGTGATGTAGGCATTAAGAAAGAATTTGATGTTTCATATTAGTAAATATTCCAAATAACGACTTGTAGTACACGTCAATAAGTCAAAATAATAGGTCAACAAATTCACCAAAAAGATGTAGAAAGTCAAAAGAAAAATCTAAGAGCATGAGTACAAAGCAAGAAAACTAGAAACCTCATATTAGTTTTTCTGATATCCACGACCTCATAAATTTCACGATTCTATTTTTGTTCATTTAATATTCTTTACCAAATTAAAAAAAGCCCTTAATAAAAATATAATATTACTAGAATAATTTAACTTTATAAATGAAATAATGGTTAGATTCTTAATATCATTAACAAAAAAGAAGCCATCTTTTAAACTTTTTAATAAATTTTGCATTGTGAGTGCTCATATTTTATATTACCCTGTTAAAAAGATTCGCTGTACATAATAATTTAAGGAAACAAAACTCTCGGAAAAGGACAATAGTTAAAAAACATCATACTTAAATACGTAACAAATGAGTTTTAGATCAAGGGGTTAATGAGTAGGCATGTATTTTATTACTTTTCAAAATAGAAGTCATGTGTTATAATTTAACTATGTGCAATATGCTTCAAGTGGCTCAAATGTTTATCAGAGTAGGCCTTTGGGTGGTGAGTTTCTTTTGGAATGATGGGCGAGCCGGGTCACCAACTCTTTCTGTGTTCCCGGGCGTGGGTGACATTTCGCCAATGGGTTTACTCCGGCGACCGAACTTAAAAATTATTTATTGGTCGTTTAAAAAAATACTTAAAACATGTATAAGAAAATTAAATTGACAAATAATTACCGAAAAAGACTCAAATGAGAACCTTCATTAATTATGTTATTGCATGCAATTGATGACAAGCAAAACTTTCGCTTAAGGTTAACCATAAACAACTCCGTATTCAGTAATCGCCGAAATTAACTCCGACCAAAATCCAACCTCCCATTTTCATGCATGGTCTTGATTTTAGACAATCAAATAAAAAAAAAAGTAAAAAAAAATGAAGTCTGTGACATTCTGGGGTGAGGGTGTTGCAAGCCGGTTAACGAGTATAGTAAACTCGTTTTTAGCATATGCAGAAATTATATTATGCATACATTCAGGCATATAAATATATACATACATATAGAGATCGAGAGAGTGAGAGAGGAAAGAAACTAACTGTGTATTGATTGAGCTTGTGGAGTTGGCAGTACTAGCGATATTGATGAAGTGGAGAAGAACAGCGACGAATAATATTTTCTTCGCTAATATCATCCCCTTCTTCTTTACCATTACGAACCTGCAAATCTTTCAAATATAAACTGTTGAATGCAACAATATATTCAATATAATAATAACAATAAACCACAAAACAACAAAAAAAATTAAATGTATATACCCAATATAGTTAATGACAAAACAAACCTTGATTAGTGTATAACAAAAGTCTTAATGTCGCTTAAACTCCTTAAGAAAACACCAGTCAAAGAACACAACAACAGCAGCACCCTGCAAATCTAGCAAGAGGGGCCAAAAGGGTGGGGTGGGGT
>BJCM01000751.1:0-11271 GCA_018326385.1 Flaveria bidentis | reverse complement strand
TAGACTCAAAAACTCATGATAAAATGGATGTAATTTTCTGTATCTGTTGTATTCATTAAAGAGTAAGTAAAATAAATGTTATGTTTTCTTCTTGGATGTGGTAGGTGACTGAACGTGAAATCCTAAACTACAATCAGGGAGTATTTAGATGCTTTAGGTCTTTGGGGTGTAATTTAGATGCCCTTTCTGTTGGTTTAGCCCTTTATCCGGAACGGGTTGTCATCATTGGCTAAGGATTGAGAGGTGCTATAACGCCCAAATAAAGTCAAAAAGAGCCGATTAATAATAATGGGTTTAGACGGGGTTATTTAGTGAAAATAAGAGGGAAGTGGATTATGGACCGAGTTAACCTTACAGGTTACGAGTTAGATGAGTTTAAGGTCCGAGGAACACCCGGTATATATAAACGAATCAGCTAGAGACACTCTCATTTGCAACTCAACACCCAACTTCTAGAGAGAGAGAGAGTAAAGAGATAAAGTAAAGAGGAGGTGAAGATCCAAGGCTCGATTGATCAAGAGATTGAAGATTGATGTTTGTGGGCATCCAAACATCAATAAAAGACCAAGAATCTAGGTAAGAAATATCATTTAATCGTTTCTTTATATTAAACCCGGATTCTAGGGTTTGGGGTTTTAAAAAGAGGTAAAAAATCATCCAAAACTCATATTTTGTGTATGAAAGCATGTAAAAAGCTTAGATATAGCTTCACGGATGATAAGTCTACTAGGATTGTTGATGTGATAAAAGGTTGTGACATAGAATTAGAGGTCATAATAAGTTTCCTGCTAGATTGTTTGTGATGACCTTAGGCAGGTTAGATGTAGTCCTGGGAATGGACGGGTTAGTGGTCTACGAGGCGTATATAGTATGTCGCAAGAAGATGATTAGATTGACAGCGCCCGACGGGAGTTCAGTGACGATTTACGATGATAGAGTCACTACGATTCCGAAGGTGATTTCGATGGCAGTGGCGAGAAAATGCATGAGACGCGGATGTAGTGCCTACATGGCCTACGTGAAGGATGTGGATATGCCAACACCACATCTGTCTGATGTACCGGTTGTGTGTGAGTTCTCAAACGTGTTTCCAGAAGACTTACCAGGTATGTCACCGGATCGCGAGATCGAGTTCCAAATTGATTTGATACCCGGTGCCCAACCTATTGCTAAGGCACTATATCGATTGGCACCGACCAAGATGAAGGAATTGATGGAGCAACTGCAAGAGTTGTTGGATAAGGGGTTTATTAGACCGAGTATCTCTCTGTGGGGTGCTCCGATCTTGTTCGTAAAGAAGGATGGTAGTATGAGGATGTGCATTGACTATCGTGAGTTGAACAAGTTGACGGTGAAGAATCGATATCCATTGCCAAGGATCGATGACTTGTTTGATCAGCTCTAAGGTGCCAATTGGTTCTCCAGGATAGACCTCCGATTTGGTTATCATTAGTTGAAGGTGAAGGAGCAAGATATTCCTTAAACAGCTTTTTGTACGCGTTATGGACACTACGAGTTTCTCATTATGTCTTTCGGTTTAACAAACGCGCCATCTGCTTTTATGGACCTGATGAATTTGGATAAATCAGTGATTGTGTTTATTGATGATATCCTGGTTTACTCGAAGAGCGAAAAGGAGCATGCCAGTCACATTCGAGAAGTGTTGGAGACGTTAAGGAAGGATAAGTTGTATTCCAAGTGCATGTTTTGGTTGCGCGAAGTTCAGTTCTAGGGGATTATGGTGGACCCGGCAAAAGTGGATGTGATGATGCAGTGGAAGTCTCTAACGTTGTGTTCCCGAGATTAATAAATGAAAGAAAAGAAAAGAAAAGAAAAGAAATGAAAGGAAATTAATGAGAGAAAAGAAATGAAAAGAAAAGAAATGGAAAGAAAAGAAAAGACGTTTTAAATTTTTGTGTTCCAGAGTTCAAAGGAAATGAATAGAAATTAAGAAATTTATGTGTTTAATTTTTTTTCTTTCCATTTCCTTCCGTTTTGGAAGGAAAGTTAGAAGGGAAAATTATTGAAAAATTTCCTTTCGTTTCTTTCCATTTCCTTCCTTTAAAAAACTCGGAAACACAGTTTTTTTGTTTCATTCCATTTCCCTCCTTAAAAAACTCGGGAATACAACTATTTTTCACTTTCCATTCATTTCCTTCCATTTCTTTCCTTAAATGAGACTCGGGAACAAAGCGTAAAGACGACATCCGAGATTCGTAGTTTCTTGGGATTGGCGGGGTGGATTTGTAACGCCCGGAATAAAGTCAAAACGAGCCAATTAATAATAATGGGCTTAGACGGGGTTATTTAGTGAAAATAAGAGGGAAGTGGTATGGACCGAGTTAACCTTACGGGTTATGAGTTAGACGAGTTTAAGGTATCGGGAACACCCGGTATATATAAACGAATCAGCTAGAGCCACTCTCATTTGCAACTCAACACCCAACTTCTAGAGAGAGAGTGTAGATAGAGAAAGTAGAGAGGATGTGAAGATTCAAGGCTCGGTTGATCAAGAGATTGCGGTGTTTCTGGGCATCCAAACAACAAGAAAAGACCAAGAATCCAGGTAAGAAACATTAAATCATTTATTTAGATTAAACCCAGATTCTAGGGTTTAGGGTTTTTGAAAGAGGCAAAAAATCATCCAAAACTCACGTTTTGTGTAAGAAAGCATGTAAAAAGCTTAGATATAGCTCTATGGATGTTAAACAAAGGTTTTGGGTGTAAAAGGTTGAAGCATTGGGTTAAAAATGGACTAATTCGTAATTTCAGCCCGTTCTGCGAAACTGTGAGTTTGTCCGGCGAAATTGTGTAGTCGGCCAGCGAAACTATGGAGCTTTCTGCGAAACTACAGTTCGCAAGTAGTTTCGCAGACATGGATTTCCAATGAAAGTTTGGTGAAACTGGCAACGAAGATGCCAACGAAACTAGTAGCGAAATCTGCTAATCTTGCAGCGAAATTAACAGGTTGTGTAGTGTGACCCTTGCTTAGGAAGCTTGATTGAGAAGCTACTCGCTGAGTCTAGGTGAGTTTTAGATCCCCTATTTTAATGGTTTTAAACTGTTTGGGGCTGGAAATGCATATTTTAACGTTTTGATAAGATTTGGGATGAATACCCGTATGATCATGTGTATGTGTATGTGTATGGGGGTGGATGGTGTATGATGATTGTATGATGATGTGTGGATGTGTATCTGATGTCCGGTAATGTTATGTATAAATGTGTTATGTTGACCTTACGTGTTATGTCAGGAACCAGGTGGACACTGATGTTGATCCAGCATATGAAAAGGTTGTAAAGTGGGCCTGTGTAGGCTGTATAGAAGAAAAGGAGTCATGCTAATTAAGGCACTCAAATATGAGATAGCCAATAGCATACCTATTACAATGACCATAAACCATGTTGTGAGTAGATGCTAGAAAAACACCAAATTGGAGCTGTTGTCACGATTGTCTTGGGTTTTGTTGGAGGAAAAACTACCACGAGAAGGTCTTAGGGAATGTCCACGATGATTGACTCGATTGTTGTTGAAGGATCGAGAGGAGTAGAAGGCATGTGGTTTAGCAGCAACATGTTGAAGCTCGTACCCTAATTGACATGCTAACATTGTAGGCTACATAGTTGAGATTTAATAGTACTAAGGTTGAGTGATGGAGTTAAGTTATTGGTGTTGATCATGTAATCATGATCATGAAGCAAACCATGCAATTCGTTGAAGGCGATGGGTGGATGACGGGATAGCAGGTTGGATTTTAGACCATTGTACTCCTCTTTGAGACCCAAGATGACAAGCATCACAAGATCCTTATCCTTCATTGTCGATGTTTGCTAGAGCGGTGGCATATTATTGTGCTCGAGTAGATAAGCAGTTGGGGTTCCATCACCTTTCATCATGATTTAAAGGAATTGAGTCTTCGGGGTGTACTCACGAGATTATGTATTCAAGGCATAAGCACGTTGTAGTGAAAGCCAGACTACTCTGGATGTTTTGCCTTGAACATGCCGGAAAGCCACCTCAAATATGGTGAAAGTGATAAGCATGCGAACATGTGCATCGTTGGCTATCCAATGTGGATAACTAGGGGTGTCACAACATGTGCATTGTTGGCTATCCAATGTTGTTGTATCGGAGGTTACAGTTTTAGGAGGGCATGGTATAGTTCCATCCACTTAATCAGAAAAAAAAATTAGAGATTAAGAATGGCTCGATCATAGCCTTCCAATATCCATAGTTTGTAGGAGAAAGGGTGAAAGCAAATTTATGGAAATTGAGATTCATTTTCTCTTTTGAAGTAAGCGTAACAATGGTTGCCATGTTGTTTGGTGATTTTATGAAGGACAAGAGTAAGGTTTTGGTGTAGAGTTTGAGTATGGCCGGAATTTTCTTCACGGCAATAGCTTGCCGGTAGAATTAGGGTTTTGTAGGGTTTGGTTTTGTTGGCTCTAATACCAAGACAAACCGTGAATAATGATTTGGAAAGTGATTGATTATTTAGGAACGTAATAGGCTCTATATATAAAGAATAATATTAGAATACAAACCCTCTAGAATGATAAATACAAAATACATATCGACATATTAGTCTAACAACTTCTGAAACTGCTACAAACTGTTTTAACCATTTTTACATGTTTATCGCTTTCATAGTTTCACATAAAAGTTGTTATGCTCTCGTGTACTTTCACTAATTAATGGAGAATTCTATACCAATACATATCATTTTGATTTTGATTTTGTTGGTTTTGTGTTTATTCTATTTAGGAGTCAGGGGTTAGCTTTCTTCAACCATAATTTTGATTTTCAAAGGTAACTGTTCGACTCTCCCTTGGTTTATAGATTGTATAAATCTTTATTCTCTAAAATTTTACATTGCCCTTAAATTTTGATTTTGATTCATGTGACTTGAGGATTGAATGTAATAGTTTTGATCCGTGGTGTAAGGCCTCAATTCCGGAACACTTATAGTCGGATAATCATTGCAGATCATACTTAAAAATACATAAACTTCATTTAAATAACGTAGCAGAATCATTTAACTAAAACCATTTTATATATTAATAATTGCTTTTACAAAATAATATAACATTGTTAATCGTTAAAAAATATCATTTATTTGCATTATAACGCAAAAATATCATTGTAATACAAAATGGATGTCATCCAAAACTAGCCAAGTATATGCTCTCGTGCCATTCTCAGCAAGTCTTACCTACCAACTAGAAAAACATAAAAGACAGTGTCGTTGAGTGAATTCTAGTTTTATAAAATATATTATACTTTACTTTCGTTTAAAACCTTCCTTAACTTTCATATGTGATCATACATCGTATGTACACATAGATAATGTTTATTATATTTTTCATTATTCCTTATCGTACGTCATTCGTTATCATTCATTCATTCATTCTCTTTCGTACTCTTTCATATCGTACATTTTGTACATTCGTCGTCTTCCTTACATTCCGGACCAATGCCATGTGCTATACCCGAACATTATGCACGAAGTTGGTTATTGGGCTTGAGATCTATCATAGACCCCGAACATTATGCACGAAGCTGTCTCCAGTTGCTAAAGCAAGCGACAAGGTCCCATACATATGGTCAATCACAAAAATTAGACCTTAGTGTGTATCCTTCTGGGTTAGCTAAACCGCACACAGTTGAGTTAACACCCTTTATTAGATATGAACCTCCTTATATTTGCTTGCAAGACTTTTCATACGTTCATTCTTACTTTCATTCATTCTTCCTTATGTTCCACGTTCATCATCATTAATTTCCGCTTTCATTACATAATACTTTATATTCGTTGATAATAACATACCACGCAAAGCCACGAAAATAATACATAATAAAGAACATAAAAAAACATAACATAAGCATACATACATAAATCACACATCATCATAAGACATCATACATCATCATAAGACATCATACATTATCATGCATCATCCCCGGGAACATCACTAGTCATAACCTGGAAATCCCCTTTTCCTCAAGATTTTAAAAATAATTGTAAGTCTTTTAGGCGCATGGGCACTATATAGGCACATGACCACTATGCAGGCACATGACCTCTTAGGCGTATGGGAACACTTTTAGGCGCGTGAGCACAATACGGGCACATGGCCCACATTTAGCCATTTTGGGCAACATCCTAGGCGCATGGGCCTGACTTAGGCGTATGGGCAGTTGGGCGCATGGGAACACTTAGACATTTTAGGCACAATCCTAGGCACATGAATACTATTTAGGCACATGAACTTCAGGCGCATGGGGACTTAGGCGCACGGGGACTTAGGCGCACGGGGACTTAGGCGCATGGACAACTAACTTTAACTAACAATATAATCTCGGTCCCCAAATCACATCCGAACATGTTCAAGCTTAGTTCTAACTTTCCAAACAACCTAAACATGCATACAAACATACATATAACTATAAATCACCAAAACATACTCCGACACACATACACATTCACATAAACATACGGGTATACACACCTAAAATAAGTAAAACGTTCAAACATGTATTTCCTTCCCCAAACAAGATTAAAACATTTAAAATGGGGGATCTAGAACTCATCTCTTGCAACTTTCGAGTAGGCTTCTTCACATCCGAATGAAAATGAGTTCAAACACCTAAAAAACCCACCAAAACACACAACCGAACACATAAAACACATATAAGCACATACCCGAGGCTAGAAACTAGCCAAGAACACTTAATACACAAGAAAACTAACCTTAAATCTGAACTTCTCTTCTTCTACTCTCTAGAAACCAAGAATTCTATGTTTTCTCTCTCTAAAAATATGAATGAAAGGTGATGGAACATGGGTGTGGGTGGCCACACCCACTTTTGTACAAATTAGTAATATATTTTGTAATTTGTACACCTTTGACCCCTCAACTTGGGTAAAATTTCATTTCTTCGTCTTTCTTTACTTTTATTCTTTATTTCTCATCTTTTAAAAATTCCAGGTGTTGCACGTGGGATACTTGTTGATGGACACCACTACACAATGATTTATTTCTTTACACTAGCAATACAAATACGGTAAAATGGAGGGAACAATGTTTCAATGTCGATACAATATAACTGTACACAACACCCCTATTTATACTAATACATATGGTGGTTATTAACTGTCTTTTGACAGTTATTCTAGGCGGGTAAAATTGGTCTTTACCCAAACCGACCCAATTTACTTACTAGTTACACTATATACAATAAACTAATTAATTACAACATAAGTCTTATTATTAAATGCTAAACTTATAATCTAACAATCACCCCCGTAAGTTTAGCATCATAAGCTTCATTTTAGTTGGTCTTCAGTCTTTTCTTTATGGGTAGGTTTCTTTCTATCATCGGTTGTTGTTGCTCCATCTTTGTTGCGGTATTATTTCCTTCTCCTTCTTCAATTACTTTTTCCCTTCCTTTGAACATTAAATGATACCATTCGTGTAAGGCCCCATTCCCGGGATGCTCATAGTTGGACATTCATTGCACATAAAGCATAAAATATACATTTCAATTTCTAAAACATCGCAGCGGAATTCTTTTAAACAAACCATTTCATTTATATATAATTGCTTTTTCAAAATAATACAACATTGTTAAATTACAAAATATTATAATTTGCATTACATCACAAAAACATTATCATAACATGAAATGGATGCCATCCAAAATAATCCAAGTAGTTGTCCTGTGCCATCCTCAACAACATTCACCTGCCAACCGGAAACACATAAAAGTCAGTGTTGCCGAGTGAGTTCTAGTTTTATAAAGTAAAATACTTTCCTTTCGTTTAAAACCATTCTATACTTTCATACGCGATCATACAACATACGTACACATAGATAATATCATTATTATCTTCCATTAACATTCATTATTCAACTTCCATTCTTTCTTTTCGGACCAATATCATCGGCTATACCCCAAACGTAGGCACGAAGCGTGTACTGGGCCGAAGTTTATAAAAAGACTTCCATAACGCACATAGCCTGGCACCAGCACCGGGGTAAGCGACAAAGATCCCACATGTATGCTATGCCCCAAACGTAGCACAAAGCGGGTACTAGGCCGAAGTTTATCAGACTTCCATAACGCACATAGCCTGGCACTAGCACCGGGTCAAGAAACAAGGATTCCATACATAAGTTTACCCCAAACGTAAACACAAAGTGTGTATTAGGCCGAAGATGATAAGACTCCCACAACGCACATAGCCTGGAACCAGCACCGGGGTAAACATCCAAGGTCACATCCGTAAGCTATACATTTGGCCAGTCACAAAGACTAGACCCCTGTGTGTATCCTTACGGGTTAGCTAAACCACACATAGTTGAGCTAATGACATTTTAGAGTCGTGCACCTCCTTGCATTTGCATGCAAGCCTTTCCATTTCATCATTCATTAATGCATGCGTTCTTTCGTACTTTACGTTCCTCTTTTCATTATCTTTCCGCTTTTCATTATGTAATACTTTGCATTTACTTTCATAATCATACCACGTAAAGCCACGAAATATGGACATACATAACAAGGAACATAACATGACCATATGTAACATAGCATCATCACACATCATCATGCATGCCACATATCATAACATCAACCATCACATCACATATGACATCACAAAGTCAACTTTCAGCACCCCCCGGGAACCTCCCAATTCAAAGCCTACACTTTACATTTTTCCCAAAAATTTAGAAAAATATTCTAAGTCTTAAGCGCATGGGCACTATGCAGGCGCATGGCCTTCTGTGCGCATGGGAACACTTAGGTGCATGGAAAAAGTTCCGGGCGCATGGACACTATTTGGGCGAATGACCCAACACTTAGTCATTCCGAAAAAAATTCCAGGCGCATAAGTGCTTAGGCATATGGGCTTTTCAGGCGCATGGACACTTAGTCAGTTTCAGCCTATTCCTAGGTGCATGACTACTATTTGGGCGTATGGGATTTGGGCGCATGGGGAAAACACTTAGGCGGAACAGGCGCATGAGCAACTAATCCACCTTAAATCATTCTAATTCAGTCCCAATCATCATTTCAACATGTTCTAAGCTTATCTCTAACATTCTAAGCATCACAAAAAGAACATGGCATCATCAAAACATCAAGAACACCCAAAATCGTAACCCACCCGCATCACACATACACACACACGGGTGTAACACCCACATTTATAAATACATCCACACATGCATTTCCAGCCCCAAAATCAATTAAAATATGTAAAAAGGAGGTTCTAGAACTCATCTTAGCAGCCTTTGAGTATGACTTCCTTCAAACCCGTTTGCAATTGAGTTCAAACACCTAAAACCCACCAAAAATACAAACCCAAACACACAAA
This sequence comes from Flaveria bidentis, assembly GCA_018326385.1. NCBI lineage: Eukaryota > Viridiplantae > Streptophyta > Magnoliopsida > Asterales > Asteraceae > Flaveria > Flaveria bidentis. The sequence goes on along the minus strand of BJCM01000751.1, from coordinate 1,892 downwards.
CACACATAAGCATATAACCGAGGCATAGGCCAGCCAAGAACATTCAAAAACACCAAATTCTTACGTGAATTCAGTCTTCTTCTTCTTCTCTCTAAAACCGAAGCTTCCTCTGCTTTCTCTCTCTAAAAGCCGATGAAAAGGAAGGTGCAGTAGGTGTGGGTGGCCATGCCCACCTTTTTGAACAAAATTATAATAAACTTTGTCCCTTGCATAACTTTAACCCCTCAACTTGGGTTTTATTGTGTTTCTTTCTTTTTCTTTACTTTTATTCTTTCTTTCTTGTCTATTAAAAATATCCGGGTGTTAGAGCATCTCAAGATACCTTAAGTATATTATCTTGATTGAGTTTGTAAGTCTTTCTTGATCAGTTGATTTTAATATAGTCAATTCATAGACCAAACACTTCATAATTTCTTCCCACTTTTCTTGTTCATTTACACATTTATATCCGCTATATAATTGTACTTTCATATACAAGTTCATCAAATTAACATGATGCCCAAATATGTCTCTAACAGGCATAGGATTCGGTATTTTAATCCTCAAGATGTTCATGATAAACCAATATACTACTTCTTCGAATTTCGATTCGAACTTAGTTTTATGTTCTTCAACTTTCACTGCTATATGAATAAGATTCATAAAAGTTATACAATCTTGCATAGAGGATACCTTAGTGGGATATAGGATTGGCCCTTTTCTTTTGCTATCCTTTCTTTCTATCTTGCTTTCTTTGCTTGTAATGTTCTCGAAATGATTCCATGGCAGACTTTGTTCCTTTATTTCTTTTAGTTTTCTTTGATGACCTTTTCGCTTGTCTTTAAATTCTACATCCTTCTCGGTTTTATTTCTTCTACTATCGTATGGTTGTGTGATCGAACAAACATCACCTTCAAATTCAATTTCGTATCCTGTCTTGGTTAATTGTTCCGCACTTAGAACATTCTTTTTCATGGTAGGCACATAGTAGACATGTCTAATGAATAGAATTTGATTATTTAAGTGTATTTTAACATTACCTTTTCCCCTGAAATACTCCTTTGTGTAACCATATGAATACACTTCTATTCCATACGAATTTTGCAACTATGCAAATACCCTTTTGTTCCAAGCAGCATGTTGTTTCCTTGTGAGATTTACATACCATAACTCATCCCAATCTGCTTGTCTGTCCCTTTGATTAAGAATTCAGTGACTTCTATGCGTTTTGGATAGTTTCTTTGAAAATGAAATGCGTCTTTGCAATAACTACATTGATATCCAATCATGTGTTCAAACTTACTTTGCTTTGCGCCACTTTGATGATCATACTCATTCTATGCAGCCCTCCGGTTTTGTTCCATGATCTTACCTTTCGTTCCTATATCAACTTTGTCAAGAATTATATGCATATCCGTGATCCTCCTGATCACGTCTTCTTGTTTAACCGTGACCCGTATGGTCATGAAACATTGAGGGAGACAGGGATGAAACTTCACATCCATCTCGAGCGCCACTAGTATACACATCTTCTAAATCGACTATAGAATCGAACACAAACTTTCCATAGGATCTTGAACGTGGCTCTGATGCCATGTTGATCGACACCTATTAGTCCATATTCTTAAGTTGTGATTAGGCCCGGCCCTATAACATATATCAGCCGACCCTAATATATTATGTTTTGTTCTATATATAGGATCTATGTTTTCCATTACTCAACGATCAATAATACAATAATTCCTTGTTTTACTTGGTATCAGAGCCTAGGGTTATCTCCTGCCCTCTCTGCCGTCACCCTCCACTAACCACCGGCTGATCACAACCTGCATCTTTTTTTTCTGATCGCTCCCACAATGGCTGCTGATCAGCTTGTTGCATTCACTACTGCTGAGAAAACTTCCCACAACTCA
>BJCM01000750.1:0-10347 GCA_018326385.1 Flaveria bidentis | reverse complement strand
AAGTATTTTATATGTATATTTTATAGTTATATATAAAACTCAAGAATAACTATATATCCAACACCATAAATAATTATCCGACCTACCCGTTAAAACCACTAAAATCTTAAAAAAAATATAAAATCCGGTGTGACCCGGTTCCCAATCCAACCACCGAACCGGTTCAAGGCGGCCGATACTTAAAGAAGAAAACAAGTTGAGGTGGATCAGATCGATGGCCCAACCAAATCTCGGTTCAACTAGGCCGATTCGAGCCTATTAACATTGCTTTTCTAAAAGATCGTTTTGTGAAAGGGATGTGAGTTTAATGCATTAGCTCCAACCTAAACTACAATATAAGTGATCAATTGCTATTTATGAACGACCGTTTACATTAATATGTAAACTATAGTTTAGTGTATGTCAGAGGTATACATGATGTATGAAACAACATATCCTTTCGTGAACCTACTTGCACTATGACGCACCTTGGGTGACAAGGCTAAAGTTGGCGTTGACGCACCTTGGGCGACAAGGCTAAAGTTGGCGTTAAGTCGAGTCGATTCTAGTATCACTTAAAAATGTGTTTCTTGACTATAAAGGGAAAATAAATATACAAGATACTCTAAAATTTGGTCACATGACTTGAAAGGAGTAGAACTTCACTCAATTGTAATAATGTAATACGTTGTGGTTAATTATATGTATTTTGACCTACCATCTACAAGGAAAAGTAGACCTGTTAACCACATTTAGGCACGCAACACCAACTGGGTTAACCCTACAACTAACTAACCTATGTTTTTCAAAGCACGTACGTTAAATATATTATATTTTATAACTTAAGATGAAATTAATGAATAAGTGATATATATTTACACGTTTTGGATCATTCCGATGTGCCATTTAGACAATTTAAAGAATAGCTTGGTGGTATTTTAAAGAATAGTTTGGTGGTAAATGATGTACATCAAATGGTGCCATTTAGACCATTTAGACAATTGTGGGTTAAAATCTTACTATGTATATATATAGATTTAATGATTGTTTTCTTAAGAATCGTAATTGCTGTTAAAAAAAAAAAGTTAACCCAACAAATAAATACTAAACACAACAATTACAAAACAATAAAAATTAATTAGGAAAAATCTATTTGATTTAATTATAAACCATATACCCATGCAAGAAGCAATCTGAAACATGAGTTTTGTTGTTTGCAAAACCATGCAAAATGTTAATTATTATTATAATTTTTTAGTTGTGAGACGTTAAACTATACCCAGAAAGGAGTATAAAGACTAATATTATTAGTTAAACAGAGGTTAAAAGCAAGACATGCGTCAGTAATATATATATATAGTACTGTAGATACACATATAAGTCTTGAAAAACTAAAAGTGAGAATTATTGAGATAGAAAGTGTCGTGCAAAACCAACAAAAGTGACTGCCCATCTATAACCCTAAACCAACCCACTTTCCTATAAAATCTTCATGTACACTTTGAGTTTCCACCTTAATCTTCAACTCGCGTATTAGACCTTTTTTGACAAAGTCTCTCATGGATCAGGATAGCGGGGCAGCTGGCGGCTCAAGCGATTACGCAAGAACTTGTCCTCGAGGCCACTGGAGACCCGCTGAAGACGAGAAGCTCCGCCAGCTTGTCCAGCGATTTGGTCCTCAAAACTGGAACTCTATTGCTGAGAAGCTTCAAGGGAGATCAGGTATGCTATAAATCATCTTTGATCATTCAATACTCTTCAAGATCTTAATATTGCTTTATAATTAGCTAGGTTTTTGGCTTGTTTTTTTAATGTTCTTGAAGATAAATTGCTATGATCAAACAATATATATATATATATATATATATGTTATCTCAAGCTATACCTACCATGTATTTAAGGAAGTTAATTAATTGTTTAATTAAACCATGTATGCTTAATAATATAAGTATTTGTTTTATTTCCCTTATAGAGCATCATTTTTTATTTTCTGGTATGCATGTAATAGTAGTGAATCTATATTCTTGGATTTCTAACAGTTGAGCAATTATTTCAGTGTTAATATGTGTTTATGAAATATAATTAAGTCACTTGGTCATGGGCAAATATGACCTTTATACTTCAATATACTTGCAAAGAAATAAAAGATATGTGGCAATGAAAGGTTAATAATAGCTAAAATGCCAACAAGCGTCTATTATTGAATTCACCCGACCAGATAGTACCCTTATTTGCTATGACTACTATTTAACGGAGACGTGTAAATGATATATTATGCAGGAAAGAGTTGCCGATTGAGATGGTTTAATCAGCTAGATCCTAGAATAAACAGAAGGCCCTTTAGTGAAGAAGAAGAAGAAAGGCTTTTGGCAGCTCATAGGATACATGGAAACAAATGGGCCCTTATCTCAAGGCTATTTCCCGGTCGAACTGATAACGCAGTCAAGAATCACTGGCATGTTATTATGGCAAGACGCCAAAGAGAAAAGTCGAAGATTTGCGATAAATCAACTAGGTACAAAGATGGTTTATACAGTCTTCCTAGTTTTGATAGTGTTGCACAACAACCGCAATTGCAAGTTCATGATGATTCTAGCTCGGAATTCTTATTAAAATTTGACAATGAAAAGAAAGAAAGGGTTAACTCATGGCCTTTGATGACACCTTCAACCATGTTAGCAGCCAAAAGACCATTCCCAATGGATTTTAGAGGAAAACAAATAGATCACACTAGCAATACACAAGTATCAAGTAGCTCATTGGACCGCGCATTTGCAAGAAATTATTATGGATATAGAGTTGCTAATGGCTATCAAACCTACAAGAAGGTCGTGTATTCAAGCCCCTATGCAAGTAGTCATAACTTGCAGTCATCAATGGTGAAGGTCAGGGAGATCGATAAGCAAGAAACCGAAGATGTTCAAGCTCAAAACCACAAAGATATACCATTCATAGATTTCCTTGGAGTGGGAATATCTTCTTGATTGCAAAAAAAACATAAATTATCAGATATACAGATGTTCAGGTAAAACAAGTCTTTAACTTAATCTATAGTTTCAAGTTGGTATGTTTATGAACGAGAAGAGTTGCATGCACAATATATATTAAATTATGTGCAAGAATTTAATCAAAACTACTCAAAATAAATTAAATAATAAGGTTTTGTTATGATTGTGTCATGATTCCTACCGTATATTATAAATGAAATATTTATTATAATTAGTTGGCGTATGTAACTGCCTTGAAGAGGACATCAATCCCAACAATATTGGTCTTTTTAAGTTCTCCACAAGAAAATCAACTGTCACTGACATGATGCTGAAAGTTGAACAGAAAATGTTATTTTACATGGGAATTCTAATGGATAAATTTTTTTACATTATTTTTGGAGTCCAAAGTTGAGTAAACTCTATATAGAAACTTCTTGGGTCGACAAAATTCAGCAACTTAAAAAATATTTATCAAAGAGTTGTATCATGTATCGAACATAAATAGTGCTTTACTGTAGTGAAAAACGTGTAAAATTAGAAACATACCGTAGTTAAGTTCAGGTTTACATGATAAAACAGTTGAGTTGTCATTATGGTGCTACAAAGGCTGTATTTTATGGTAGACAAACTTGTAGAAAGTTTATTGAACTCGCAAAAAATTCGAATAAGAGTTAAGCCATGATATTCTGTATCTTATAGGGGTATATTGCTTAGGTCGAAAGTTGCAACAATTTACATTCACAATTACTAATAAAGAAAGCTGCAATTTCTGTTTGATTAAACTTGACAGCAGTTGAATCCCTATCACCACAATTGCAAGACAAAGAAAATACTAAGCTATGTTTGTTGTCTAATCCCGATCCAAGGATCAAAGAGTTTGATTGGTAGATAATTCTCTTTTAAATTTGAATTGTTTCTTATTAGTTAGTAATAGAGTTTTACTAGTATTATGTAACCTAGGGTCAAGTTGTTTAAGTATAAATAGAGTAGTGTCAATTATGTATTATATTATTCTTGTTTTCATTAGTAATAACAGAGGCGAGGAACGGGTTGTTTCTCAAACCCAATGTGTTCGTCTCTAGGATTGACCGTATATTAATTAATTGTGACAGTTGGTATCAGAGTTAGAAAGATACAAGTACGGTTCGTGCAGTCAATTCACCTTTGATTGCAATGGTGATTGCAAGTTGCTGGCCAAACCGAAGCAACAAAAGTATTAGCTTATTAAAACCATGACAAAATCCATGATCAACCTAATCACATCTTTAAGCCACATGTGACTAGCCTAACCAATGGCGTAAACACTGAATACCCATCGAATTGGTCACTATGGCAGCCAAGGTGAATGCAACTATCGTACTAGTAAGAGAACCCAATTCGTTGACCTATTAATACCTGGTGGTCGCTATAATAAACAACACAATTTGGTATGCTCACTATTACAAACAATCGTATCTGGTCTGTTAGAATCAAATACATTACACACACCCATGGGTTGTGGGACTCCATAAAACATTTAGTCGAAGCCCCCGTGGATGCAAGAAAGAGTAAGATAGCTTGAGGTTACTTGTTTTAAACAATAATAGAATTACAAGTTACAAGATCAAAGGCCAAGGATGTTTGGGATGCTCTCAAAGATATGATACATGGGTGTTGATCGGGTAAAGAAGGTTTTTTTCCAAACTTTAAAAAGCGAGTTTGAAGGGCTTCAGAATATTTGATGACGAGCCAATAATCTTGACTCAACCATTGACGATGCTACCTTGGTAAGAGGCATTACATGGTTCTATACCAGATAAATTCTTCCAACTTGTAGCGTCGATTAAAATATATTTAAACCTTGATTCCATGCTTCCTAAAGAAGCTATTCATAAGCTAAAAGCATGTGAAAAGAGACTTCACACAAGGGGATCAACAACCAACTCAAAACCCAATCAACTGCTTCGAACCCAAGCCAAGTGGGAGGCTAGAAGTAAAAAAACAAACAAAGGCGATTGTTTTCTTCATTTCTAGTTACATTCACCTCTTGTTGGAATAGTATGCACAAGCATCAACATATGTTTACATTGTCATTGATGTTTGATTTTAAAAGAGTCACACGCTCCATAACATAAGTAATGGGACTAAAATAGTTTATAACTAAACCTAGATGTGATAAAAGATTAGACCATTAATTATTCTATAAATAATTACTTATAATCTCCACACAATATTTATTGTTAATTGTCAACTAGAATTAATATTCAAGTGACTTGATTGTATCATTTGTGTTTAACTACGTCAAACATAAATAATGGAGTTATATAAAACTAGTACAAAACGATTAAGTGGACTAATTAAATATTTAATAAGATTAGGTTAAATAGGAGCATTTTGAACGGAGTTATATAAAACTAGTACAATACAATTAAGTGGACTAATTAAATGTTTAATAAGATTAGGTTAAATAGGAGCATTTTGAAGAAAAGGCTTATGTGTAAGATCCGAAGGACACCATAAAAGAAAAACCTTAGCGACCCTACTCGCTATACCCCCCCTCCCCCATCCTTGGTGCTCCTTGGTCGACGTCAAAAGAAGAGGGCATCTAGTGCCTATCTTGGTTCATGCTTCTAGATTTTTTATATCTACGCATAAAGGTAGGACCTCCGTTAATAAACTGCTATTTCAATAGATGATTCATTAGTTTCTTGAAGATTAAGGTGTGATTTAAAGTTTTTTTATCATCTTCTTCACTAGGCTTCATAGGTTCTTGCAAGTGGATTTCGTTAGGGCGTCTCTATTTCAAGTGGAGATGGTTTCTCGATCATTTTTTTCTGCTTTAATAAATCTATTTTTTAAACAGATCATGAGCCTCAATAATGCTATGAGCGGCCTTTTCTAAGTTTCGTGACTTGGTCGATTTAGATTAGTTTAACCAAATAAAGTTTCAAACTTTAGCGATATTAGAAACCTTCTTTACCATTACCCATATGTTTTACTAAATTTTATAGGTAAAATCTTATTCCTTTCATTTTTAGATGATTGTGTTGATTGTATATAAACTGAGCATTTAACCGGTTGTAGTTTGTTTGGATTGTATTTCTTTATTGTAAAGTTTATTCTGAAGCTATGTAATGTAATAAAATATGTTTATTTATTCTACGTGGTCAAAAATTAACAAAAGACAAGATAGACACCATAAACAAAGAGAAAATAATAAACAATATAAGGGAAACTACTAGGAGTTAAAGAAAGGCGTCAAAGATTAAGTTGATTTTGATTGTCCTAGTTCGGTTGATCAAATTAGCTCTTGGGCATCAAACGAATTAATGGCTTGGGCTTACATTGAGGTTAGAATTATTTAGGGTTTAGGGTTTATGTTTGTTAGTATATAACTCTTAGGTTCAAGTCTTATTTTAAGTAAAAATGCTTATAGTTGAATCAATTATGGGTTTTCTCTTAAAGAGGTTAGTGGTGTGATCCTAACTAATAAACGAATAGATTAACCCAATTAAGATAACACCTATATTTAAAAAAAGGTTTGTACATATGTCATTCACAAAATTATTTATACTTCACATGACTGTTTGAATATTAATTCTTAAGTGTAAAAATGGTTTTGATAAAACAAATAAATGTTTTAAATGTTAAAACCAGAACAATACGATAAAATATGAAAATATGATTTAGTCATCTTGTGAAGGTTTTGAGATTAGATAGTATATTCGAATGAAAGATTAAGTTTTTGATTAATTAATTAATAAAATAGAGTTTTTTATTATTAAAACTCAAACTAATAAAAATAATTTGTTGATTAAAGATGTTATTATGTTTAGATAAGAACGTAGTTATAGATTCTATATTAAAACCAGAATGATTACATAGAAACGCTGACCAATTAAAACAATATTAATAAAAATTGGCATGCAATAAAATTCAATTTACATAGCCTTTCTAAATTGATAAGTTATATGCCCTCGAACACAAAACAATATATAAATCCTTAAGTGTGCTCGCCTTACCCGTGCATGTGGGCTTACTATACCTATGTCGAGATGAGGTGCGTTGTGATTCCCAAGAATCATGGGCTAGTTCACACGTTATCTGTGACAACCCTACGTCAAGGTTAGGTAAATTAAACGTTATTAATAATTACTCTAATAAATAATGTAGACCTATATACTTATATAGAAATTATTAAGTTAATTTCATGTGTTAACCTTACTTAATGTTTTCAAGTTTTGCATGATGATAGGTGAACATGCATGCATGAATAGTTAAGTGTGCATATGTGCAATTCTTGTATGAATCTTGTAATTTGATAACCTTAGGGTTATATGATTAGTTATTTAGAATGCTAAATGCTTTAATTATATGTAATGTATTAAGACTTAAACTTAATCAAACCCTACTAAATCAAGTTAATCTTATGTCAAAAACTAAAACAAAACATATCTTATACACCTAAACACTAACTAAAACACACCCTTAACCCTTGTATCAGTTCATTAAGGCACTAATTAACCCGATTAACAACTAAACTACTAATCAACCCCAGCTTAATGACTAAGTGAGTCATTAACCTACTTGATTGCCACCTAGCACCACCATGACACTAAGCCATCCTTAAAACTTGTGACCTATCCCTAATAACCCAACTAATCACCCCTATAACCACCACCTCACCACTCTAAAACTAGACATAATGATGATGGATTCCATCACTTGAAATCTCTCGGCCGTATGGAACCACCACACCACCATAACCGCAAATCACCACAACCAAACCACCATACCCGCGACCACATCTCTCGACCCTCTCTCTTGGTTTTCAAGTCACCACCACCATCACTTTCTTTCTCTCAATTCTCACATAATTTAACTAACCATATCATCCTTGCTCACCACCGACACCTCAAGAACTACATGGAACAAGTTGTTTCCCACTAGCTTGTGATCAACCTTCAAGCTCAAGAACTATCACACCAAGCAAATCATCAAAGAATTCTCTTAGTTTCTTTCATCATCCATCAAGGTTTGATTCTTAAATCTACAAACTAAAAAGTTAGGAGGTATATATGTGTTTGACAAACATATATAAACCAACCCTTTTAAGAATCATCAAAGTTATTAACAAAAACCACATGAACACATGACTTTTATAAATAATCAATAAGAAAAGGGATTCAAAAACATAAAAATTGAAAGTTTTATAAAAATCAAGGATTTAAGCAAAAATACAAGAATTAAAGGGATAAAACATGGATATTCATGATAAATTAGAGTAAGTACCTAAATGCCTATGAATTTAGGAATAAAATTAAGTAATTTATTAGAAAATATTAAAAATATTAATCTGTAATTTATGGGGTAATAATATTGAATACATTAATTTGTATGATGAATTTAAGGAAATGTTATTTAAGGAAATGAAAGAAAAATATTAAACATAAGATCTAAACTTGATAAAAATCTGAAAAGATTTTATAATAACCCTTATACTTTATGGAAATTACAAAATAAATTTGGTGAATTAATTCATATGTATGACTAAGTTTCGTATTTTAGAATATTTAATAAGTAGAAAATTAAAAGTGATAGTAAAACAATAGGATAAATCATGAAAAATCTACATAAATTATAATATTCAGAAAGGGAAAGTGAATAAAAATTTCAGAATTTTTAGGGATGTGTAGCTATTTCTGTCATTTAACGTGAAATTTGTAAAAATGCTAGTAAACTGCCTGTTATGAGTTAATGATTTTAAATTATATGAGATGTCCGTAATTGTTTCTGCTGGTAAATTTTGATAATTATTGGATGATAGTAGCCACTGATTAGGAATTTTGTCATAATTAGTAATTTAAAATGTTGAAAATTTTAAAGAAATAAGATTTATTCTAACAAATAATTATTTTATAGGAATTATTTAACATTTGCCTGGAATTAAGGTGAGTAACACAACCTTTTTTATTTATAAATTTTTGGGGGAAAACATATTTTTTGTGTTTTAATTTGATGCAAATTTGAAAATTTTTGTTTAAGTCATATTGACACAACCACTAATTCGGACGAGGAACCATGAAATAGTTAGGTAGTGCTACTTAGGAATATGTCAACCTGTATTTGCGGATAAGGTCAGTGATGTTATATTATTTGATTTTGTGATTTGTATTTGACAGTTATGAATCACTTGCATGTGAGTAGGTTTGGTTGTGAGTTTGATTGTATTGCATATTCAAAATGATTTATGTGGTTGATTAAACCTATGTTCTTACCAACTGTATGTTGACTATTTTGAGGATGCTTTTTCAGGTCAACAAAATGTATTATAATCTCGTTTATACATTCAACATGTTTAGTGATCGGTGCGACTATTTAGGGAAGCTATGCATTTGGTTGACTATCGATCTGTTTGACTTCAGCCTCTACGTGGATGTTCACGTCCACTACTAGCTGAAGAATATATGAAATGATAACGAAGTGTATCTAGCGTAGGATTACATATGTGTAAGTCTAAGATATTAGACTAAATTTTGAAACAATATAATCCTATAACTATAAATTAATGAAAATGATGTTTAGTTTATTTCTATAATTTGCATGTTATGACAATCAATGTGTTTTAACCGACGAGTCACACTCAAGCATTTCACGTTTCCATCGGGATGTGACATTATCAGTAGAATTAGATTAGGAGAAGAAACTCCATCAGTGAATAACACTACAAGTGAGAATGAAAGAATTTCTCAAATAGTGACTCAGCAGTTGGAAGCGGCAATACCTACGCTAGTAGCTCAACTCCAACGGAACCTTAACATGAGAAGTGTTCCACCTGAGAATGAAGAACTAGGCAATACTACTGAAGTAGAACACCCTGAGGAAGGAGTTATAGATAGAGCTAAAAAAGGATGATCTTACAAGACTTTTTATGTCTTGTAAACCCCAAGACTTTAATGGAAAATGAGGGGCAGTATAAGCAATATGTTGGTTAGAAAAAATAGAGTCAGTATTAGATATCAATGAGTATGATGATAATTATAACCCAAACAATCCATGTGGCAGAGCTTTTTTATTACAAGCTGAAGAGGTCCGACATGAACCGGAAGTAATGACATGTACGTTCCTTATTAATGATCAGTACGCAACGGTATTATTCGATACGGGAGCAACTCGTCGTTTTGTTTCAGATACATTGAAACCTTTACTTAGTTTATGTGACATCTGTCACCAAAGGTCCGTCTATTGACGTATTTCTGTCATCTTTTCGTTAATCGGTCATTCCTCACCCTTATGAACTACTTATGTGGATACGCTTATGCTTTTGTCATTACATTACTGTCATTTAAAACCTTTACCCATATTACTATCATCACCATAAAATACACCATTATATATA
>BJCM01000749.1:0-10406 GCA_018326385.1 Flaveria bidentis | reverse complement strand
GGGATTGAGGGTGCAGTCGCGGTGCGATAGGTTGGGGGTTGAGAGGTGCAGTCACGGCACGGTCAGGGTTGAGGGTGTAGTCGCGGCGCGGTTGAGGGGGTCAAGGGTGTAGCCGCGACAGCGGTGACCGGTCGAGAATGTAGCAGCGATGGTGGTGGAGGGTTAAGGGTGTCGCAACGGTGATAATGGTTGGCTGAGGGTCTAGCAATGGCGGCGGTGGTGGTTCGACATTGTGCAACGACAGCTATGGTAGTTCAAGGCTGTGTAGTTGTTGCTGTGATGGTTTGAGGGTGTGCAGTGCCAGTGTCGTGGTTCGAGGATGTGCAACCTGTGGTGGTTCGAGGGTGTGCAGCGGTGGTTGTGATGGGTGGAGGGTAGAGGAAGCTATGGTGTGGGTTGAGGGTAGAGGCGGTGGTGGTGGTGGGTTGAGGGTAGATGCGGCGGTGGTGGTGGGTCGAATGTAGAGAATTATAATGTGGAGAAGAATATAAAATAAGAGGTATTTTGGTATTTTTTTTAAAACTAACAGGGAAACTTAACTTCAGTTAGTGTTGGGGACTGCCAATGTAAATACATACAAGGTATAAGCCCGCATTTGTAATTTATTAAAAATATAAATAAAATTACAATATATGCATACCAAATAAACTGTCCAAATAAACTGTCCGTGTAAATTATTTTTTATATATATATTTTTATCGTACATCACATTTCTATTTTACGCAGACAAGACGCATGTATTGAGGAATGCTTTTGTTTTTTTATTATTTTTTGGGAAAACAATGTCATAATCTGCATACAGTCAGGTTGACCGGTGCTGACTCAATGTCTATTGGTTCATAAAACACGTGACATAAGGGACTTCAAGCCATTGAACCAAAGATTGTGGTCTCATGTGTAACTTCCAATTAAGTTTATGTTCAAAATGAAAATTTTGCATAATTAACCATCAAAATGAACAGATAAATAGAGATAAATGATCGTTGATTATAGTAAGAGTGCGAAAAAAATTAAAATAATCAAATTGTAACCAAAATAATCTATATATTTGAACTAAAAAAACTAAAACCCGTAAGAAAATGATGGTTAGGTTTAATGGCTTTTAAAACTGACTTCGGTTGTAATTTTGTTTGCAAGAAAAATCAAAACCATACAACTTAACTTGTAATATTAAATTGTATTCATACAATAATAAATATGATTAGCTTTGATTAATTGTTTAACTTATTCTACCTAGAAAAGATTATATATTTGGATTTCAACAATATTCTTTTTAACCTTTTTGTTGATTGAATTGTTTTATTGAAAATTTTTGTTATTGTATCTTATTAATTGCAATTAATTTTAGGGTTGTTGGATTTTAATAATTTTAACTTTTATTTATTGGCCGAGATTAATCACAACTCAGGAAATGTTTACAGACACTCCTATTTGAACTTATTTTATTTCAACAAATCATTATTAACTGAGAGTTAATGCCTGTTAGTTTTTTTGATAAAATATGGCTAACTTTGAGTTATTTTTTAAATTCGTCGTTGCTCAACCTCTAGTAAGTCCTTTTTTCAATGTCTAACATCTATCATCACTTGAAAATCTACCTTTAACGAGTTAAGTGGTTGAAATCAAAAGGTAAAGATTGACGGGTTTTAGTTTGCAAAAGTTTCAGATTGACGAACCCGATAATTGATTTTAACTTTCTGCTTAGTGTTTTGGCCATATAAGTAGTCCACGTCATAAAAAATAATGGTTTTAACTCTTAGTTAATAAGAGATTATTGCAGGAAAATAAGCTCAAAGTTGAGAGTGTCCGTAAACATTTGCTGAGTTAGGATTAATCCCGTCTAATATATAAAAGTTGGGATTATTAAAATCAAATAACCATTAATTTTAATATCAAGTAATTTATAAGACTATACAAATTATTTTTAACGATCAACAAAATGACGTAAGCTTAAAGTTTATAGCTCAAATTCATTACTTTGGACAAACTTTTCTTTAAAAACTTTAAGCCCAAAAGGTAAATTTGAAAAAACCTAAACCGAAAACCAAAAAAATTAAAACCAAATTGTTTAAAGACCTATAAAGTAAAATACCGTTTTTTGGTTTCGGTTTTAGGCTAAAACCGAACGAAATGGACCGATGCACATCCTAGATCATAGGTATTCGTAATCGGTTTATAGTTCGGTTATAACTATATACGTACTTATGCATATAAATTATAGTAGTTATGGTAGGCAATGATAGGACGTAAAGTTACTGTTCACCTTAGGTTGTCACACGCTTAAAGTTTTTTTATATATGTAGAATAAATGGATCAAATCTTTATTAGAACAATCATTTTTATACTTTTTTGTGCTATATATTTTTATAAATAATATAATACATACTGTCATTCTCTTTTAAGAAAAAAACATGTTTGTTAGGGACTTCTTGGTAACATTTGCGTCAATTAGTGTTGAGCCGGTAAAAGTTTGGCTAGGTAAGAGACTATGAGCTTGTTTGGATCTTTGAATAATCACGTAGAATAACTGAGAACTTTAACAAGTCAAGTACTATGAAAAGTTAAATAGTTAGTACATATACACCCGAGATTTATACAATTTCATTCACTGTTCTTCCATGCAAACATCAAAAACCATAAAGAGATAAACTTTAACATGAAAATCTCTTCAACTTTAATCGTTTTATCGTCATAAGCATTCTAGCCTCAAAATATCATAAATTATGTAAAAAAAACCTCATCTTTTATGTAGAACTAAAAAGGACAAAATCTGATATCTACACATTCACATACAAAGTTGACCACTTTATCATATCAATGGTGTATAACCAAATTACAACCGTAGATCTATTTTACATTGATAAATGTATGAAAAATTTATACAATTAGTAGATATCTTCAACTTTCTCTCTTTACGATGCACTTTCATTCTCTCGAATTACACTCCTCTATTTTCAATTTTAACAACATCGCAATCAAGATATGGGGGTGGTGGCTCCCTTATATTTTATAGTATGACCCTTTTAGGGTAGCATTTCTCTTTTTAAGTAACTTTGGTCCTTTATCTATGTTATTTCTCATGTCATCTTTCAATTTATTTTTTAAACTAGATTTTGAGTGTTACATGTAATTAAAATTTACTTTCTAGAATTCATAATTTTTCTTTTGAGAAAATATCACAGAATATTAATAAAGTTTCAAAAATATTTTAATTTAGTCACTTATCCATATTTTCTACAAATTTGACCACTAAAACATCAAATTGAGTAATTATCGGAGTTTCTTACGTTAAGAAAGTAATGAAGGAGAATACGTAGGGGTCGGAAATTTTAATATATGATATTATATTAAAAAATAAAAAGAGTTAATTACATAAATAGTCCTTGTGGTTTACTTAAAATAACAAGTTTGGGTACTAACTTTTCTGAGTAACATATTTGAGTATTGTGGTTACTTTTTTGTAACACCTTTGGGTATTAAGCGTAACTTCTGTTTGTTTTTAACGGATTACACCATCACGTGCAAAAAACGTGAGGGTAATATAGTCAATTCCAAAAAACAACTCAAATCTCATATTTAAAACCCCTTCTTCCTCATGTTTTTTCAGTTATCATCGTATTCATCTACTTCAATCTCTAAGCCCTAATAACTTCAATTGACAATGGTTTTGTGCAAATGTGAAAAAGCAGCCATAATAAAAATGTCTTGGACTAACAACAACCCTGGAGGACACTTCTACTCTTGCCCACAACTAGTAATTTTTCTAAACTATTTGCATCTTCTAAATCACCGGTTAGATCGTCATCTGCTTCCATCTTGTTACTTGTTTTTTTGCAAAGAACAAAGTGCAAATTTTTTTGTTTGGATTGATCATCCTATGTGTCCTCGTTCAGCTAAAATCATTCCAGGGTTGTTGAAATCAATGAACCACCTTGAAGCCAAAGTTAAGGCATTGAATGAAGAAATTGATAGGAAGAACAAGAAATTGATGTTAACTTGGTTAATGTTTGTAGTGTTTGGTGTGTTTGCAATAGTAAAAACTGCACTGAATTTGCACTATAAAAGCCTTAAAACAACCCCAAATCAGCCTTAAAATTGCACCAAAACAGCCTCAAGCTGCAGTAAATCTGCACTAAAATAGTCCCACAAACTTTAACATCAAAACTACACCAATTGTGTGCACTAAAACAACCAGCAAAAATTGCACTAAATTTGCATTATAACAGCTTTAAAACAACCCCAAATTAGCCTTAAAATAACACTAAAACAGCTTCAAGCTGCAGTAAATCTGCACTAAAACAACCTCACAATTTTAACATCAAAACTACATTAAATGTGAACTAAAACAGCCAGCAAAAACTGCACTAAATTAGCACTACTACAGCTCTAAAACTGCACTAAAAATCCTCAAAACAGCCTTGAAATTGCACTAAAACAACCTTAAAATACACTAAAATTGCACTAGTTCTACACTATTAAATTTGCAATGTCAAGTTTTACCAAAAGTTGCACTAGTTACATCCAAAAATGTAACTGTTACCATTAACAAGATTATGTAATGTCAACCAAAATACAATTTAACCAAGTAGTCTTAAACCAACATCTTACATACCCAAATGCATAACATTAAAGACATAACAAAAGCCTATTATTTCAAAATACAAAATAACCATCAATTCTAAAAAACATAAAATAGTTTAGTAAAGCACACAACTAATGAGCAGCAACTGATAGCTCCCCTTGTCTAGTACAACTCTTTTTATTGTGACCTTTTGTCCATACTTTTTGCATGTCATTGTCTTCCACTTTCTAGTTAGTTTTCCATGCTTGACCATATCATCTTCCTTCTCTAATGCATCTTTTTTCCTAATCTTTCTTGGCCTCTCAATTGGTTTGTGATGCTTTGGTTCCTTCAACATTACAGGATACATTGATCTTGGCCACATGCTTCTACCATTGATAGGTCCTATTTATATGAATACACCTCCTTCCACGTATCTAAATAAAAACAAGAATCCACCTATTTTTCAGGAATATCAACCTCTTTAACATTTAATGACATGTCCCAAATAGCTGCAACTACATGTTTACAAGGAATGCTCAACAGTTCCCACCTCCTACATGAGCATACTTTTTTAATAACATCAGCCACATTGTTCCCCATTGTAACCTATAACTTGAAATTTTAATCCCCCATTCCATTTTGTAGTCAACTTAGTAGCCTCCTTTTTTATTATCTCAAAATTTTTTGTCATCATAACTTTTTTGTCATCATAAGAGTTAATAGCCCATCAGATTTGTCTATGACCCTCATGACAGTAACTATCCTTCTTATGAGATATTCTATTACAAACTCTAAGGTAGTTATGATAGGCTTATCTCTTCCATCAACCAATCTTGAATTAAACACCTCACACATATTATTTAGTAGTACATTAGTCTTTGCTCTACCTATAAACATATATCTACATGCTATAGTTCATAGAAAGTAATCACATAGTATTGAATTACGTAAATTTTGAAAGCTAGAATTTAACTAACCTCTAAAGTGGCTTCTAGTTCAGTGAATAGCTAGAATTTGATTTAACCATTCAAATGCTGCAACATTCGTAGACTTCAACTCTTCCATTTTGTTTTTAAATTCTTGGACTGTTGTTGTTTTTATGTTCCATAACGTATCTTTATATGCCTTGCCTCTCCATTGAAGCTTCATGCTTTGGTGAATGTGTCTTAAACAGTATCTGTGTTCAACAGATGGGAAGAGCTTTGAAATGGCTGGTATGACACCCTTTTGTCTATTAGAGATGAATGTGAAGTTGGAGTTCACATGTAAATCTAGATCTTCTCCTAAAAATTCCAGAAACCAAGCCCAAGAGTTAGAAATCTTTGCCTCAACTATCGTATATGCAACTGTATATATCCCATTATTAGGATCCATACCCACTGCAGTAAGTAATTAACTTGGAAATGGACCCTTCATGAAAGCACCATCCAAGCCAATTAGATCCCTTCTACAAGTTTTGAAACCCAGTTTTAATGGATCAAGACAAACATAAATCCTCTTAAAAACTCTAACCTCAAAAGTAGGATTTGGCTCAGGATTAGTTTCAATTTTAACTGTGGTGCCTTGATTACTTTGTTGAATTCAAGTACATAATCCCTTAAATCAATGTATTGCTTAGTGTAATTACCCATTAACTGTTCTAAGGCTTGTGTTTTAGCCCCGAATGCCTTCATCCTAGAAGCATTCATTTCACACCTTTTTTGCATCTGTTCTTGGATAGACTTGATTGGTATGGTTGGGTTAAACTGTATCTATTCTAAAATTTGTTGTGATAGCCAATCTGAAGTGAAAGCCTTGACAGATCTACTTTGAAGGCGTTTGTGTTCTGGGTTGTAAGTTTTAACCATCCATGTTGGCTCTTCTTTTAATCTGGAAACATACAACATCCATGGACATTTGTTGGGATTATCTAGGTTTTTTCTCCCACTATCTTTTTTACCCTCCTTATCAATTATGGATTGACTTGGGCCTTGACTTGGGCCCTTATCAAATTGTGGTATTGTCCCTTTACAAACATCCCTTACTCTTTCCTGATCATTCCTGTAAAATGCAATCTCCCTTCTAGTCTCAACAACATGTCTTCCAATAAGTGATTTAACTTTTTCATTGTTCCCAAATTGTTGGCCAACATAAAAAGTACATGGATCTTTACAACCTTTTTGTTGTTTTCTTAGTCTTCTAAATGCCTTTCTCCTTCTCTTTTGATTAAGATCTTCTTCTTTAGATGAAGATGTCCCAAATGAATCATTACTTAAGTAATCATCATCAACAACATCAACACCATCCTCATCACTTTGATTGTCTCCATTCAGGTTCACCCTGAAGTTTTTCATATCCACTTCCACCTCATCAACTTCATTAGCATCATCTACAAGTTGATCATCATCTTCTTCAATACCACCGATATCAATAATTATATCATCTAAATTACCTTCGTTAGTAGTAGACCTTAAAAATTCAGTTTTCCAATCATCTTATAACATTTCATCCAGGACACTTAAAGTAGCCAAAAGGTTTGTTTTTCCAAGTTCAATATACAAAGGAAGGCATTGATGATCAAATACATAATGCATGAATTATAATACATCTTCATAGTTTGCTAAAACCCTCAACCTAATGTTTAAGTTACTTCTAGGAATTAGATAACTATAAAACAAATGGGCATTTTTATTGTAACCTAACTTTTTTGCAATATCATCTATCACTGAAACAGAGAAGTCATCTTTAGGCACAAAATCAACATAATTTATCTTGTCATTTTCATATACCCTTTGCTGATTTTTTATAGCAAATTCTCCACCATGGTGAACCTCCATGGAAAAGAAGTTTGGATAATGTTCTTTGCTGCAAATAAGGGTTTTCATTCATACACTTACTACAAATTTCTTAGATGGTTTCCATATAAACAAAACATAGGGTTTGCAGGTCACTTAGTGTATACAACTTTGTAATCGAATGCTTTATTATTATCTCTTATTGACCACAAATTCATTCTCTACTGATGATTTTGTTGGAGATGAAGAAAGGGCATGTCGTTTGCTCTGGTCGCTCAACACAAACATGAAGAAGAAGGGATTTTAATAAGATTTTTGAGTTGTTTTTTGGAATTGACTATATTACACTCACGTTTTTTGCACGTGATGGGGTAATCCATTAAAAACAAACGACAGTTACGCTTAATACCCAAAGGTGTTACAAAAAAGTAACCACATACTCAAATATGTTACTCAGATTTATTAGTACCCAAACTTATTATTTTAAGTAAACCACATGGACTATTTGTGTAATTAACTCATGCCACCATTCCATATCAGCATAAAAAACATATTTTTTGATTAAAACAAATTGAAACACATACTAAAAAAGTGTTAAAACTTACAATATAAATAAAACATGAAAGCTGATGACATAATTGAAACATTTTTAAAACTTAATTACTATTTTACAATGTTATCTTTTTATTTTCAGCTTTTAGAATTCATAAGGTATTTTACTAACTTCCAAAAAATAAAAGTATAATGATATTTTAATGAAAACTAACTTACAGGCGGATTACTGAGGGAATATGTGTCGATAAATTTTAAACAATCGCTGGTAAGATGACTGTTGATGGTTTATTGCTGGCATACCTTTGCTAACTTGTTTGTAAAATAATCTAAGCGAATTTAGAAGACTTGTGACAATCTGTCACCAAAAGCACCATCGATAGTCCGTGGATAATCTGTCAAAGTCAAATTACTCTCACCCTTAGCATCAATGGTTTCTACAAGTAACCATCGAAGGGTTTACAACGGAATTAATAGTTGGCTTATGATAGTCATTCATTGTAAGTGTTATACATGTTATAAACGAACGTTGGTTATAATTATTTTAACTTCGAACATTCCCAATTTATATTAAAATAAAACATAGAAGGATATTTGTTTAGATAAACATATTCTTAACATTGGTTTATTATTATTGTTTTTGAATGAAGACATACACATTATACCACTATACATTTCATAAAACTTTATCACTTGATCAAGACACTTGAACTTTCGACCTTTTAAAAATCACTATGCAACACAATCACATACCATTGTAGAAAATGTTATTCAGTTAACTCCAGATATCTATAATCTATAACATATAATAAAAAAAGTTTTCTTAAGACATGTATCATTATTCTAGCATATCAAATGGCACGTGTTATTATTTTAGGATATCAAAAAAATATTTTCTCGTCTCTCTCTCATAATAAATATAAAAATTATAAAAATAATTAATTTGACTTTTTTTTAAGTAAAATTTGTTAAAACAAATATATTTATATCTTTGATTCTTGTCTATCTCTTATTAAATGATAATTATTGTAAATAAGTAAACTAAGCTATTAAACATCTAAAATATAAATGTAGTTTTAATAATTTATTAATACATATTAAATATAAAGTAATAATTTTTAATTTATTATGTGCTATAACTTTTAAATATTCATTATATTTTTATTTCACTAATAGATAATAACATTTAGAAAATAAAATATTCATAAATCTAATGATTTTAATATGTTTTATTTATTCTACTCATTTAATACTCATTTAATACATAGACTCTAACGTAATTATACTATATATTAAACTCCTATGTCGGTTACTATAGTAACCTGACATTATTGGCTGGTGCAACTAGCGATGCACGGGGTACAACCCACTAATGCACGCTTTTAATATATATTTTTGTTTTATTTGATTGACTTTAAGGTTGTATACATTGATAATTGACTTGGTCAACGTAAAGGAGCTTCGTGTGGGTCATTAGAGCACCCACACATAAGAGAGCCCACCCAGGTCGACCCCCTCCCCTTTGTGTTATGTTACTTTTTTAAGAAAAATTTAAATATTTTTCTTTTAGCTTATTTTTGTTAAAAAGGGGTAAATATAAATCGAAGAACACAACATAAAATAATTTGTTATCTAAACCTTATTTTCGTATATATTCTGTTTTTATTTTTTTAATCTCTCATGCACTAGTTGACCAAGTGAAATAGAATTTGCATGGGACATAAACATGGTACCTCTGTCACGCTAAGTATATTTAATTATGTAAAACATGATGTATTATTATTATCAATAATTAACATGCAATCATTTGGTCCTCCATCTCTTACATTTTTAAGGGGTCTAACTCATAATATTTGTATGTAAAACCATGTTCTTATCATAGTTGTCTCTCTTTTCTTTTTCTTTTTATTATGTTTTTGTTTTTCTCATTCATTCTATAAATTTATGTATCCTTGTAACTCTTTTACAAATGTTTCATCTGAATTATATCTTTCTATGATTCTCTAGGGATGAAACAAAAAAACTCAAATCTGATCGGAGAACCTGGAACATAGATATCTTGGACGATATGGGGCTATTTACGTATGAGATTAGTTTTAAAAATTTCTAGATCACCCGAACCTAGTTACCCAAATACATTAATATTTTATTTAATTCTAAAAAAATGCAGCAAATAGTTTCTTAAAGTTGTTAAAAACATAAAATTACTAAAATTATAGAATTGTTAAAAATTTAATACAGTATCTGATATTTAAAGCCAGTTTTGAGGTAAGGTTTAAGACCGTATTTTGGTAAATCCAACATTTAATTTTTAACCATAAAATATCATAAATGAGTATATATATACAAAATATTTGTATTTTTTAATTTTTTATAATCTGTATAGTCTATAACTTTTTAAAACTTCATATCAGAACTATATGTATGTATTATAATATAATGATGGAAAAAAATGAAATCGAATGGGAAATCCTACAATTTGAAATATACGAGATGGTAAGGTACATGTAATTATA
>BJCM01000746.1:0-14249 GCA_018326385.1 Flaveria bidentis | reverse complement strand
TGAAAATATAAGGATATAAAATAATAATTTTCATTATATATTTTATCTCTACAAAAACACAAGATATACGAATAGATAAGCACGTTTCCACGTTACGCGATAAACTTTCTTAATTATTATATAAAACACATAAACATAACATCGTAATCACATTAACAATTAGATTATCACCCATTTAACATGATTAATTATTATTACGTCACCAACGTTAAACGACAACTAGTGTGTGCTCACGACACGTGTATGCAAAACTTAGCGGAACTAACGGAGTTGGATAACGGAAAATTACCGGATATCACATAATATGTATCTAATGTAATAAAACATTTGTGAATTGCTTTCTTACTATGCGTGTTACAAGAATATAAATTCAAGTCCAAGAATATAAACTCGACTTGAAGCTCATCAAACAGGTGTATAGATTTTTTCCCACACCACCTAATTATCGATCTTTTTAGTAATCTTGTCACAACGTTTAATTGTGTTTACTATATGCAAACGTATTCCCTTGTGGGCGATTAGTTGATAGACGAACTATGTATATTAACTCATCTTGATGTAATGGCTATTGTTTACATGTTTACATCAACGCAATCTTCCAAATCTAGACCTACATAATCTTCCCAATCTAGACCTACATATGTTGCCCAAGTTTTATTAGTGGTTCCACTAATATGACATGATGGTTACATTAGTGGTCATACTTATGTGATATGATGGTTTCACGAATGTAACATCTAGTGTAAGAATTGAGTTTTGAAATTTTTTCTCAAGACTACAATAAAATGAAAGAGAAAAATGGTACAAGTAACTAGTTTAATAATGCAATCTTAAAAAAATACTATAAAAAGTTATAAAGGGTTAAAAACAATAAGGGGAAGTTTCATTTTAAAAAGATAAAATAATTAAATATGCTATGATGACCATCATAATGAATCTGAAAATAAAGAGTATTAAAATAACTATATTATCCTCTAATAAATTTCCACCATTTATTTTCGCAAACTAAACGTGGACAACTCGTTTTAATAAACACAAGTTAAACAATCAATCTCAATTGATTTGGTTTACAAGGTCAATTCTAAGTTCTTCTAACATTGTAAAATGCATGACTTGAACCTTCAACATCTTATGAAGAGAAATCATTTAAAATATTTAGATATCAAGATCTTTTGGTCTGAACAAAATATAACTATGAGAGATTTAGAAACTAAATTTATGTTGATTGTTGATTTGAGTACTTGAAAAACGGGTCGTTAGTAAGATACTTTTCTATTAGAAAGATTATAAATTAATGATATCAAAATGTATTGATGGTAGTATTTAAACAGTAAGAGTTCAAGGCTTGTTGTACCCTCTAGGCATAAGCTATAGATCAACTGGTTTAAAAGGAGACGTCCTATGACTTTCCAATGTGAAGGTCATGGATTAGAGTCTCACTAGATGCAATATGCTTCTAGTGGGCCAAGAGTTTTACCACAGTGGGCCTTTAGGTGGTGCGTTTCCCTTGGAATAGTGGGCGAG
Source organism: Flaveria bidentis (assembly GCA_018326385.1). Taxonomy (NCBI): domain Eukaryota; kingdom Viridiplantae; phylum Streptophyta; class Magnoliopsida; order Asterales; family Asteraceae; genus Flaveria; species Flaveria bidentis. Next base: position 12,725 of record BJCM01000746.1, on the reverse strand, counting down.
CCTGGTCACCAACGCTGTCTGTGTTCGCGGGCGTGGGTGGCCTTTCGCCATTGGGTTTACCCGGGTAACCAGGTTTAAAAATTATTCGTTGGTCGTTCAAAAAGAATAAGGTATAAACTTACTATTGAAAAAAGTTAGATGCTTTACTTGATAATTAATTATGCTTCGGTTTAGAAATGAAACTTGTACTCGATCACTTCTGTAAGTTTTACTCATTTGTTCACATGAAAGTTCACCCTTTAAAAACAAACCATTTTCTACACACCTTCCGCCAGATACTCTTCGTAAAATCATATTTTCACTTTATGATCTAATATTAAAATATAACTTGCAAATTCATCTAATAATATTAAAATATAACTTGCAAATTCAGTCGTTTAAAAATCTCAAAGCTCTCAACACCCAGATTTACTCCAACTTCCCCCCTAATTTCAGTAAACATCTGTAATCTTCTTCAAAATCGAGATTCATTCATCTTATAGATCCATCACAGAGATCCACAGGATCAACAATGTCAATTGATCCTTCGTTGGTTACTGAGATGGGACCTGATGGTCTCGTTCGCGAATCTCCTGTCATCGCCCACACCGAGCGGGTGCGTGTTGTATCTAGTGTTTATTGCTTTGCTGTTGTTCATAGGTTTTGATGATGATTATGTCGAGTATGTTGATAATTATGTTTCCGTGTTGTTCGATTTGTTTCCAGATGATTGAAGAAGAGCAACTTCAATTGAGAAAGTACGTTTGATTCTACTAATGAGTTGCATCTCGATTTGCTGATTTCTCAGTTATTTTTTTTTTTGAAATTAAGGGTGTTTATTGAACTGATTATACCGTACGGATTGATTTGGTTTTTATGGAGCTTAATTTGGTTGTTAGAGTGAGTATTAAGATAAGTTCTTCTTAAGCAGAATATGTTATTCTATAGAGTTGACCAGTAAATTCTGCTAATACAGTCATACAGAACCGTGTGTTAAGCTCTATTTACACTAATGATTTCTGTAGATTGGTGATTAGAACTTGCTTAATAGCTTACTTCACCAGGTATTGCTCAAATTCACAGATGAACATGAAATGTTAACACATAAATCGTTTGACGTGTATGGTTCATTGTTAGTAATGTGTATCTACTGTAAGAAAACTTTATAGAGTTTCTTCTGACCATACGAGTTACAACAATGACAAGAAGCACTATAGTCGTTTTACATATTTACATTGATGAATGAACAGTACATCTTATATCACAGTATGAGTATGTATACATTATACAGGAATGATTTCTGTTGCTAGCAGCATGGACTTAGTAATAGACTAACAGTAATATGGTTGACTGTGAATAGATCAACCATTTTTGTAGATAGACCAAAAAGTGCGTATGGTCCGACCTAGTTGTATGCAATATGCATGATACAAGCGCCCGTTTATTCATTGTAGCACCATGTCATGTTTACCAATATATACTATATGTTTTACATGAAATTCTGGATTGTAGTTTAAATAACTATATTCAGCATAATATGTGACACCCTGAGTCTGTAAAGAATCATCTTACATGCTGATAGTATTTGAGCATTTTTCACATCCCCATTCATTATGGATTGTGACTCCTTATTTCCTTGGAACTTTTAGATATATTGAAGAGAATTATTCCAAAATTCGTGATGTTGAGCGAGAACTTTCGAATCTTACAATGGAGATGAAACTCACAGCAGGGCCAAAGAAAGCTGGTTGATGCATTATATGTTTTTTTCTCATTTTGCCTCACTTGTGCATGCCAAGTGTTACTTTTCTCTCATTTAGATTTACATCTTGTAGCACTTGAACACATGAGAAAAAAAATTGAATTGTCAACAGAGAGGATTCGTGTTGCTAAGTTGAAGGAAGAAGAAACAAAGAAGGTTTGTGTCTTCTATTCAAAGGTGAAATCTTTGTAAATATAATCATAGGGTTGATTAAATATATCTTTTCTGTTATAGGCTTGGGAAGCTGCATCAAAGGTTGTGAAGGACGAAGAAGCACTCAAGCAGAAACTATGCGAAGATTTGAATAATCTTGTACTTTACACACTATTAAATTTATTATGCACCATTATCTTGTTTTCAGTTATTGGATACTCACTCATCTTATATAGGTCCAAGAAAGCAGTAACTCACAGTTTGCTAGACTAGAGGAACTAAAGAGGCGACTAGAGGCTTTGAATCCAAGAAAGTCATCCGCATTTTTAGGAATTGTTAAGTTTTCTTCCTGTTTCATTTGCAACCATAACTACGTTTCATAAAGTTTGATTTATAAAAAACTTTCGTCCAATCATGGTTTCATGTAGGCTGAGAGTTCATTGACCACCACAAATTCAGATGTGTCAGTTCCTAATGCTGTACAACCACCTACTGAATTATCCAAGAGTGTTTCTAATCAGATTGATGTGGAGAGTAATAATCCGAAGACAGCCGGAGATGTAGAAGGAAGGGGGAAGAAGAAAGTTACAATGCAAGGTAGAGGTAAAGGAATTGGAGCAATAGCAAAGAATAGAGGATCTAATTGGACTGGTGCTGGGTTTGACTAGCATGGTTATACGTCACACTGATACACCTTTGTGTTTTGCCAGGTACATAGCTTTTTTTTTCCATCTTTCAATTGATTAGTTTCATCAAATACTTTCATTAAGTTCTCACATATAGCATGGTGTGCCAGCTAGATATATCATTAGATATATCATTAGACTTTGTGTTGCTGTTAGAGTTATTAAACATACATACCTACATACATTTTCATCAAATGGAATCCACCATCAACCAGTATGAGGTATGAGCTACTAGTGAATCTCTTAGTGCTGAATTTACTGTAGTTGGCAAAATGGTAAAGTACGTGTTAAGACAGGTTAGCTCGGGTCAACCTTCTAGCAGCTTTTTTATAATTCTTTTAATAACAATATATTAAGTATGGTTATAAATAATTATTACAATGATGATTCAATTTTTTTGATAAAACAGTTTAGAAGTTTATGAATACTTGATTACGTCATGGGCTACTTCTGATCTGCTCAATCTGTTAGCATTAACATAAAGCCCGAACCAACCCATTTTTACATAAACATGTTGAATATACTTACCAGCAATCTGTTGTCATCCAACTAAACATAAATTTATTTGGTAAATAATTACCTAGGGGCTACCACTACCCTGTCAGTGTGGGTACTAGATTTCCCTGCTATTGCAAAAACCATAGGTACCCTTAGAACCACAAGCCCATCTTAGTACTGTTTTATTGAATTTGCATTTTTCTTGCTTTCATCAAGGACAATACAGATGCTATCTTGTTTAAATTTACTTGAATCTATGTTTATATGATAAACTTTTTCTCATTTCTTACAAAATTCATAAATTTAAAAAGCATTAGATTTACCTTATTCAGGGTGATTTTGAGGTTTCAGACCATGAATTACATAGATAAAAGAGGCAATGGATTTGGAGGATTATAAGAGTCATGCTATTGAAATCTTTCGGGCTAAGGAGTATAGTTACTGTGCAAATGATAGATAACCGTTGAGAGTATTGTGATGATATAGATGTAACGCATTGCCATGGTCTAAATATTTAAATTAATCTACAGTTTTAAAGCTATGATCAAATATTTAATATTAACACAGCGCATGGATAATTCCTTTTTACATGACCAGTAAACCTCCCTGGATAAAGATAGCACACATATCAATTCATGTAGAATCGTCGGTTAATATTTCACATAAATGCAAGGAACATCAATTATACCGTCAGTCTTAGTGATTAGCAACGAAGAATTTTGTCTTGGTTAAAGCCGTTTCAAGGGATATAACAAGATCCTTTTGTGCCATATATTAGGGTGGGTGTTGGAACAACTGATAAGGTTGTTGTTTTTTGACCTTGAGGTCATAGGTTCCAGCTGTGGGATACAACTTCTTAAACGAAAGTGTAGGGTAAGAATGCGTACATCAAATCATTTTGTGATCCGGCCTCTTCTCGGACCCTAAGCAAAGTAGGAGTTAAGTCGCACCCGGAATCCCCTTTCGCGTCATATCTAAAGGTTCTTTGTTCGGGTCGAGGAAACAATTTCAGTAATCCTTAATTGATTACATGTCTTAAAATTAGCTTGTAGAAAACTCCCTCATAATCAGCATTAGCCAATTGGCTTGTATTAATTCCAAGCCAAGTTCAACATGGTTTGAGCTGGCGGCCGGGCTCAAGGAATAAGCCTATCAAAATGAGCTTGAAGAAAACTCTCATTTCTCCCTCCATTCGTGATTTTAGGCGGCCAATGTTGAAACACTAGCACATCTAGGCAAGCAGACAACGAATTGGTCATAACTTGAGTAGTTGTGGTAAGCTGAGCATTTCCTTTGTGACGAACTCTCCCCGCTAACGGTTGATTATTCCTAGCTTAACTTTTGTTTCTTCTATTTTGAATACTTTCCAAAAAAATGTGTTGACCCATCATACCACTAGCTGAGTAGTTGGAATAACTTATAAACGAGTTGAATTTAGTATGCTAGAGAAATTTCGAGCTGACAAGCTAGCTCGTATGGTTTGAAGCTCAGTTTAAGCCTAGCTGATGTGAGGCTAGATCAACATAGAAGAAGATTGCATTATACTTCGAATCCTATTTCTACATGTCTTTTTCTATGGAATACTTTTCTACTCAAGATAGGATACTAGAAGCTAAGTGATAAGATTACATTCTCTTTTTAAGATCCACCTACCCTGAATAATTCATGAGAAATCGTTCTGAATATTTTGAACCTAAAATGATAAGAGAAACATTACTTTTCATGTTTGGGGTAGAAAAAACTTTTCCAGCTGTCCGGAGAAATATGGGCCACTTTAAGAAGTTAGCAACAAACCAATTAAAAGAAAAGCCCAATACTTCAACAAATAAGACAATGAGGGTTGAGGGTGAGACCAAATGCTACAAACATTAGATAAAGCACCACCGAGTTTGACGGAAATATGGTCGGACACTGTCCACGTTTGACCCAACCATGGCTCACACAAACTTAAACTATTATCGAACCGAATTGGACCGGCTTTAAAGAAATGGTCTATTACCGACACGTAGGCTTAAAACTTTTGAGATGCAACCCACCTAACCTAACCCTCTTGAATGGCCGCCTCGTTTTCCAAAAAGATAACGGGGACCACCCACCCAACCTTAGCCAACTTGGGCATGCGTTATCTCACAGACCCGGACCCACTTTGTGGACCACAAAGCAAATGGCAAGTGGAACCCACTGTGATACCTTCCTCCACGTGTCAACGCCTAACCCTCACGTGCTTTCTCTCTCCCTCCCAACCCCACATTAGACCCACTTCCACCACGTATGGCACCCGTCCCATTCACAACTACTCAACATATTCATATTGAACCTCTTACGGTCCGATCAAAGAGGTTAATAATATGCTCGGTTTATTGTTCGATCCGGTTTAAAAGGTTAATAATATGGTCGGTTTACCGTTCGATCCGGTTTTAAATATATTATTTTTACGTTGATGCAGGAACCATGTGTACCTAATATGTTTCTAAGTGATTAAAGGTTAGTAATCCTTGGATTGTAAAGTTTAAAACAAGTTTAACGGTAAATGAAGATTTAAAAGTAAGTTTAGCTAGTGGTTGTGTTTGTCGTCTAGGAAAAGATATACAAATATAAAAGAATAGTAAAAGTTAAACCAAAAGATAATGTGGTTCTAAAGAAACTGAAAACTAAATGGTTATTGATAATGAATGTTTTATCACTTTATCAAGATGAAGGTTTTGAAGATTCTGTTGAAGAACCAACCATAAGTTGAAGCTCTTTTTTATCATAATTCATCAAAGATTTATCCTTAAGCATCTGCGTTGTCGTTGCACATGAAATCGAACTCGAACTTGGCGCCAATTTCGTTAAACTCTCACTGTTCGATACCGAACCCAACGTCGTTTGTACACCACCACCACCACCACCACGTGAACCACCACCTTGCATTACCGGCACATAACCGGATATCGAGCCACTAGAGACGTCGAAAACAGGGGTTGCACCAGCCGGTATAGCCCACACCTGCTGAAAATGTGACGACGAAGGTCCGTCACCGGAAACATTCGTCGGAATCATAAAGATAGCCCCACCATGCATACCAACACCATTAGGTGCACCCACGGTCCACATCGGCACAATACTCTGCGAACCAACTGGAGCCACAGGTGCAAAACTAGAACACACCGAGTCACAAAACTCACCATCAGCACCACCTCTCCGTCGCTTTCCGCCACCGTTGCTCGACGTCGTCGGAACCTTCAACGTCCCGTTAACATTAACAGCGATCGCCGGCACAGTCCCCGTTCCAGTAGCTTTAATAATAGCATCTTCTGCGTGCTCCAACAACCACCGTATCGTCTCACCGTCGGATTTATGCCCTAATTCTCGAGTTAACTGGAATATTCTAGCAGCACACATCGCCGGCATACGGATTCTCCGGCCACGACCCTCCACCTTCGTGTGGCGGTCTTTAGAGCATCTCCGCGGTGGCGCCACCGTCTTACCGTCGTGTTCCACCGGCTCTTGTTTGAATAACGTAACCTCCACCGGCGTTTGTTTGGTGATCGGAGTTATTGTATACGACGGTGGATCTCCGAGCAGAGGGTCGGATTTTGAGAGTATTTCAGCGGTGGTGGTTGCATCGTCGTCTTCAGGTTCCATAATTGGTTTATTGATCTGTGAGGTGTGTGAAAGGGAATCTGAAAGTGGATGAAGAAGTGAAGAACAGAGGAAACACAGAGAGGGAGTAAAACCCTAGAGAAGAGGAGACCCTTGGGATATTGAGAGGGTTATTTGGTTAAATGAATCTGTTGCCGTAGATTTATGACACGTGGTGATGTATTGTACTTGTGTTGTTCGTGGACACTGGCCCAATCTCACAAATGGACTTCTGGTCTTTTTGGTTGACATATTCGGCATTTTATGGTTTTAAGGATAAAAAAGGAGGTTATATATTTTTTTTGAACGAAAACGAATAATTATTAAGTCCCGTCATCCGGGTAAATTTATTGGCGAAAGGTCACTCACGTCCGTCAACACAGACAACGCTGATGACTTGGCTCGCTTACCATTCCAACAAAAACCCACCACCTAAAGGCCCAATGTGGTAAAACTTTTGACTCACTTAAAGCATATCGCAACTAGTGAAACTCAAAGACATGATCTCCACTTTAAAAAGTTTTAAAAAGTCATAGGATGCTTCATCTTTAACCATTTAATATAGGACTTATTAGCAAAAAAAAAGAAGGTTATACTATCTAAATTGCTTTGAAACCAAAGGAGTTATGTTCCAATGGTATGATTTTGTACTCATGATGGTTTGGCTTGTGATTTTTTAGGTTTTATATTTACTTTGATTTAATGGAGTTTTGTTATGGTAGTTGTTTTTTTATGGTGATGTTTTTGAATGAGTTGAATTTGATCAGATATTCTTTTTATTAGAGTTGAATTATTGTTACTCTTAAAAAGAAGACTCGTTAGGCTTGGCGGAGTGGGCATGGGAACATGAAGGGGGAGGGGGAGGTGGATGGTGTTTAGGGTGATGTGGCCTTGGTTTAAAAATAGCACCTGAGGCATGCTTAAGACATAAGGCTCTAGAGGCAATCAGGAAAACGCTTCAGGGCTTTGAGGCAGCGCCTCATCACATCTAGATCAAATTTGGTCAACATTGATCAAGAGTGGAGTCTGTAAAAGAATGATACGTAGATATAACCAAAGGGATGATGAGATTATAAATAATTTACATGATAAAAAAGTCAATATGTAAAACAAATGCACATTTTGGTTTTATATATGACTTATTTTGTTGTACATAGAACAACACCTCGCATACGTGAGGTTCTCGCCTCATTCCTCACACATAGCGCCTTTGTTTCAGACTTAAACATCTTGGAGCGCCTATCACTTTTTAAAACCAAAGACGTGGCAAAATGAGGGTGGAAGATTTGCGGGAAATTTGGATTTTGAAGCCCAATAAAACAAGCGAGGAAGGGAACTGATAGTGAGAATCGGGTGTTTACATGTGTGTGCTAATGGGAAGAATTGTGATGACTCCATACCCTCTTATAGTTATTAGACTGATACTAAGGTAACTAGATTTTAGAAATTAGATATAGTGATTTACTTAGATAATGTTATTATAGAAAGATAAAGATCATAAAAGATTAGATAATAGTTTGTTTCTAAAGGGACGCGGTTTTCTTGTTTTCCATTAAAAGTTAATTTGATCCTAATCTTTTTCTCCGAAGTTGCTCTTATAGCAAACAAATATCTATTTCTATTTAAATATGTGTTTACTTTAGAATAATTTCAAAGACTGGTGTGTTTAAATATGCTTTTATGTCGTTTTCTAGAAAGGAAAAAAAAACTATAAATTCGTTTCAGAACCTGGACCATATACCAACATGCATGTCTACTTTTCTAACCTTTTAAACTTTATACTATCTTCTGTATAATAGTCTTTTCTTTATGTTCTCAAATGCTAGGATGTAAACTTTCATATCGGTCGGCCATTCGAGTCTTTCAAACGTTATGATGGAATTTATTATCGTATCAAAGGGTGTCCTAAACATTATGGTTGATACCATATATCTATGTTCTTCTTCTAAATAAAACATAAAACTTGATGAAAGTAACCAACATATCAAGACTTAATTGAAATACAAAAAATAATTGAAATATTAAGTTTTACCTAGACTACAGATATTTTATTCATAGACTCGAACACTAAATCTTTTAAGATTAAACATTACCATATATACATCAAACATCGTTATACCATAAGCTGTTTGTTCATTCAAAACATCTTTTTTTTCTCTCCTTGATTACTCTACAAATTCTTAAAACAACACTAAAATTTGTTGTCTCCCTCTGCATTGTAGATGTTGATGAAACTTCCCGATCAATGAGGTCTACATTTCATAGTCTACTTTGTGATATGTTGGCTTTCACTCATTCTCTTTCTCATTATTTGAAACACATGACATGACCAGAAATTATCATAACCTTTACGTAAAATATTCATATCTAAAGACCACTTATCTATCCAATCCTATTTCTTTGTCCAATTATTCATCCCTAAGAGAGGGTGCAATCGTCCCTCTTTCCGCGTTACCAAACATCTGAATCAGTAAGTGGCTTTCTTCCTTACTCACAAGAATTTAATGGACGCTGTGAGCTCAAGCTGGCTCGTCTTTCTTGTTCCCGACTCCACTTTGCTCCCTCTAATACACACCAAAGGTGGTTTTTACATTAGATGTGTTTAAAATGGACATTATAACTCTCCACATTTGGTTTAGATTGTTTTGAGTAGTCACTGGTTTTTGATAATAGTTGTTTACTAAAGGCACGCAAGCTTCAGTGAAATGCTTCTGTTAATTTTATGTGTTTTGTATATTTTTTAAATTCATGGAACAAGCATAATTTTTTTGACTTGATTTTCATTCTACATTTATCCATATATGATGTTAGCCAATTAGTTTCCTTAAAAATGTACTTCATTATTCACCTTTGCTCAACAGACACTAAAACAATGTAATTCATATCAAACGTAGAAAATCAGTTACAAGGAGTTGTTATTTTAATTACAAGTGTACTAAGATATTTTATTATTGCAGCCTAGAATATTTAATTTAATTGGGAGAATAGTCTTGAGATTAACCAACAATCATACTAAAATGATTTTAAACTTGCACGGCACAAAAGTAAGACATTGCTTCCTAAAATATTTGATTAACGGAGTAAAAAAAGGGTTTGAATTTGGGATTCTTAGATGTGAATTTGGTATTCTGAGAAACAATAAGGTTGACTTAGCGGTTATAATAATAGAGAAGTAATAGGTTGTTTGGTAACCTCTTAATGATCATAAAGATGCTACCTTTCAATTGTTCATAACTTCTTAATGGTTAAAAGGTAACCCTAATTTTAAATCGTTAATAGGTAGCGTTAAAATTTAACATTTTAACCATTCAACATTAGGGTTACCTTTGAAATATTCAGAAGTTATGAACTATTAAGAGACAGGCTGTTAATAATCATTAAAAAGGCTACAACCACCCCTAACTTCTAGACAATAATATAGTGACATCAAACCACAAGTGTAACCATACTTTCATATACATAAAACGTTACCTGACGTTAAACTCACGTACATGATTAAGCAATAATAATCACAGGGCAACTCTCCTTTGGCATATTACAATAGAAATATTGATATATAAATATACTCATGTATCACATTCAAGCATACATGCCAATAGAGAGTAGTCCTGTAACTCATCTTTGCTTGATGACTCAAAATTCATTACATTGTCTCTTTGATTTTTAGTTCAAACTTGTAATGACTTTGTTGGTTTGACCATCTATATGGTTTCTTTTATATGGACTTGAGTGATGGAATAAACCATCTTCGAATCGGTATATGCCAAAATATGGTCATTTATGCCTATCAAAAAGTGTGTTCTTTTTCTATCATTCTTCCCATCACATTATTTATTCTTGTACTGATTCTAGAGCACTAAAAACCACCTTTTCTTATGACTTTTTTTCTTTACTTTTTTTTTTTATTTTAACCGTCATCAAAATTGATATAAAAAGTGAATAGACAAGTGAAGGCAAAAGATAAAAATATACTTTTAAAATTGTCAAATATTCTGATACTATATAGTCAGGGGCGGACCCAATCATTGTGGTTGGGGTTTGCCCGACGCTCATGAATTTATTTATTTTTTAATAGCGTGTATGTTACATTTTCAACCGACCCCAAGAAATTTTGACAACGACCTCCAAAAATTTTTGACGACGACCCTATTGTATTTTTTATTATCAATGACCCTAAAAATATAAATTTAAAAGTTTTACAAATATAAACCAATAAGTTATAACAAAAATAACTAATATAAACTTAATATAAAAACATTTTGGACCATTAACCTTATTAGATTTAACCCATCAAATTATTACCCAATAAGTTAATATCTGAACCCCAAACCTTATTTTTATTATCCAATTGCTCAATACCCACCATTAAATTAATGAAGATGATAAAAAAAACTTACAATTGAACTCTTGACTTACATTGATAATTTAAAAAAAGATATAAGATTTTACAATTTGAATGGACTATATACTCTAGTACAACTGATGGTTGCAACAAAAAAAACATATTTTCTTCATGTTGGTGTACCGTTTATTGAAGTTAGCTCTCGTATCACCTGTCGCAACGTCAAGTGTAGAAAGATGTTTTTTCGGCAATGAAGTATGTGAAGTCCGATTTGCATAATAGGACTGGAGATGAGAATTTATGCGATAATTGTTTTTGTTATATTAAAAAAAGACTTACTTCAAAATATTTAACTAGATGATGTAATGAATAGTTTTTAAAACATAAAAACTCGTAGAGAACAACTTTATAAATATTCTATTTATCTTATGTAATTTTAATGACTATTTAAGTACTTTTGTTATGTTATTTTGATATTTAACTTGACTTTATCTTTTAATGTGTGGCCCGACCCGACTCGACCAAAAACAACCCAATCTGAATCATACTGAAAGAATTTATTTTTTACTATAGCCATCTCCATAAAAAAATTATGAGTCCGTCACTGTATATAGGTTTATTTTCATTTAATAATAAATGTATCTAAATTTCATTAGAAGCAGATCTTGAAGTAATGATAAAAATGTTGACACATTATACCTACCCGCGGATCCTAGCCTCGCGAATTGGGTTTGTGAGCATCTTTAGCTCCTCTAAGGAAATATTCTTTCAAATCTCTGCTAAAATCTCATCAAGATTTGTGGGATGGATATAAAATGGCATACCCAATTGTCCATTCTTCAACTTTTCCCGACCAAAACACATATATGTTTAAAAGGTAGATTTCTTTTCAACATTTTGAAAAAGAAAGTGTTTTGCAATAAATTAACTAAACATTAAGTTTAACAACAAAAAACCATCTAAACTAGAAATTCAGCTCACATGATGAAAAACATATTCAAACTTTGTACGTATTTCGTTGTGGTGATAATAATATGGTTTAGTACATATAAATAACATATGAAGTTAGGGCGACTATGGTTTGAAGATCGAAGCATAAATTGAAAAAAGTTATATACATGAAAGTATCAATGTTCTTATGTCCGAATCAATGTCATTCTTCACAATATCAGCATATTACCGTCAACTGATATCCCCAATGATATCCAAAAAAATCTTATTTTGAATACATCTTCGTTATAAATAATAAAATATATACCCGGTAGCCAGGTAGCCATGGCCAACAAATCATTTTTTAAAAACATTATTATTGAGAGAAAGTTATTTATGAAAAATCAAACTAGTAAAAATTAATAGATTAAAAACTTACATTATATATATACATGTGATAAGTTGAAACATTAAATAATTAAAAAAATTTTATTTTAAGAATTGATGAGGTTTTGTTTAATAAAATGGAGTGGTGGTCCATCGGTCCATGTCATATAGCACTAAATGAGTACATATAATTACCGCATAAGTTTCATATTTATCACACTCGTGAACGCATGAAATTAAATAAAGTATGATAATTGATAATCAACGTACAAGGTTCTTATAAACTTAACGGAAAATTCTAAATGGTTTATATAGATGTAGTAAGCACCACCACTTGTATATAACCCAAGTTTATATATATATA
>BJCM01000745.1:0-11124 GCA_018326385.1 Flaveria bidentis | reverse complement strand
ATAAATAGGCACGTTTCCACGTTACGCGATAAAATTCACCGTTAACATTTAAATTGTGTAAACACATAAACATAACACAATAATCATCTAATCAATTAGATTATCAATAATGTAACATTATTAATTATTATTAGGTCACCAACGTTAAACGATAACTAGTGTGTGCTTACGACACGTGTATGCAAGACTTAACGGAACTAACGGAGTTTGATAACGGAAATTTACCGGATGTCACACAATGCCCACTGCTGCCTATTCGAATGTCCCTGTCGATGACGATTAGTGCATCCTCATCCGAGACTTTTGTTGTTGGTTGCTTTTTCTAGGTTGATATCTCTGTTGTTGTATGAATATGAATAGGGCGATGAGGAGAAAAAAAAGGATGTGTCATACAATTTATACTATAGCGAATAAGGTTTAATAACTTAAAAATCAACCACTTTTAAATAAAATTTTCATGAATGACAATACATTGCATCTGACGATAAAACTAAGGTTATAGCCGATAATGCGGAGAACATATTGCAGAGAACTATAAAGGTGAGAGTGGAAGATGATCAAAAATATATATCTTAATGACTTAAGATTTCACTTTTATGTTTAATATAAAATTTTTTATTAGATTGATTGATCAACTATGCATAACTAATATTATATATTTGTATATATAGGTCAAATGTACTAGAGTACTATGTATAAACTATATATACATATTAGTTCGAGCCGAGCCGAGCCGAACCGAGCGGACCTTTGCTCGTGCTTGGCTCGTTTACAAATCGATCCGAGCCGATCGGCTCATTTACAACCGAGCAAAAATTCGAACGAGCATTTTTCGAGCAAATTCCGAACGAATGTCGAGCGAGCGTCGATCGTCGAGCGGTTTGAACAGCCCTAGCTGAAACCTACTCATATTTGTCTCGATCTTATTATGTCTAGTTGACTATTGACCAGGGTTGACCAAACCACCACCATCGTTATTAGTTATTACCATCATCTCAACAATCATCTTCACAATCGACAAACAATAACTACAACCATCGCTGTAATCAAAACCAATAACCACCACAACCACCACCACCATCGTGAGTCACCCAAACTGCCAATCAGCACCATAGCCAACATCATCACCATAACAACCTTCAGGCCAAGAACCACCACCACTGTCTACTACATGACAACCACCAGCAACACAACCAACATCACCACCATCACCGGACCTCAACACCACCAACCATCACCGCTTTTGGAGCCCACGAAACCCTCACCACCGCCTTTGATTTAAACCGTTACCGCTGCGTTTCAGGAAAAATCACCACCGTTATCGTGTTCAGGAGGTCGAGTTCTGTGAGGCAGAGTGGTTCACTTGCTCCCACTCGCTAAGAGCCGCCTAAATATTATTTATTTATTTTGGGGCAAAATTTCTTCAACGCATGGTATCGACTGACATCGATATATTTACCTCCATATATACCCCTTATATTTAAGGATCCTCAGTTATTGCCTTTATTTCACTTCCTATTTTTCGTGCTCTGTTTTTGTATATAGCCGATGGCTAGTTTCTTTTGGTTGTATCCTTTCAATTGATTATCTCTAATATGATACCACTTTGAATATGATATCAGAGTGGTCTTGAAGAGATCCTCTAAATCGATCACATATCAACCATGGTGGGCGATGAAGGAAAGAAGGCCAAGGAAGAAAACGTCATCAGTCACGATTCTCCTTATTACCTCCCTCCTTTCGACTACCCAAGACAACTGCACGTTAATGATGTGCTAACTGACAACAATTGCAATGATTGGGCACCCTGAAGAAAACAGACAAAGGTTCATCAGAATATATGTCGTGGATGAGGTGCGATGCCATGATCAAATGATGGTTGAATGCAGCCATGGAAAAGGAGATTAGAACAAGTGTAAAGTATGCGGGTACGACTGGTGAAATCTGGACCGATTTGAAAGAATGTTTTGGGAAGAGCAGTGCACCCAAAGCATATGAATTGAAGCAGTCTTTGATGACGACCGAACAAGACGGTGTCTTAGTCTCGGCGTATTACACAAAGCTACGGACCATTTGGGATGAGATTGGGTCTGCCCTACTAGTACCGAAGTGCAAGTGTGATGGTTGTACCTGCAGGATTGTTAAGAAGCTAACATAATTAATTAAAAGGGAGAGACTGTATGAATTTTTGTTGGGATTGGATGCTGAGTAGGGGACCATAAGGACCCAAATCCTAGCATTGCAGCCCACTCCCTCTCTTGGAACCACATACCATTTGGTAGCCGAAGACGAATAGCAGCGGTCTGTCTCCGGAACCAAAAGACCGGTTGCGGATGCAATAGCCTTTCAGGTGGCTGGTTCTACTAGGTGTGATCACAACAAAGGTAAATCCAAGGAAATCAAATGGAATGGGAGTGATCTGGTCGAACATTGCACCTTCTGTAGAAAGGAGGGCCATAATAGAGACGGTTGCTTCAAAAGAATCGGGTATCCCGATTGGTGGCCAGGCAAAGGTAAACACGAAAAATCAAAGCCAAGGGCTGCTTGCGTTGAGGGGGAGGCTAGTTCGATACCATGTATGACCAATGCTCAATACCAACAATTTATAAAGCTGTTTGGAGACAAAGATGGTGAAACCAAAGAAGAAAACGGACCGATGGTCAACATGGCAGGTAACGCAGGTAAAGAAGGTAAATGATTTTTTGACTCAGGCGCTACTGAGCACATAACATGTGATCATTCGGTCTTGAAAAATAAAATAAAATGAAAGTACGAGCCGCCTGTCACTATACCTAATGGCGAAGCCATCGCCGTTTGGGAAGAGGCGACTATACTCTTCCAAATGACATGACGGTTAAAGACGTCCTTTATGTTCTAGAATTTAAATGCAATTTGTTATCTATTAGTAGATTATTAAAATATCTCAAATGTGCTATAAACATCTTTCCAGATTTTTGTGTCATACAGGACTTATGTTCGAGGACGTTGATTGGAGTGGGTGAGTGCAAAGGTGGCTTATACAAGATGGGGATGACGGGAAGCAAAAGGCAAGCCATGATGACAATCGCTAGCATTTGGCATAAGAGATTAGGTCACCCATCAGACTCGAAGTTTTCCCATATTAAATATTTGAAAAATGTTTCCTTGCATTCAAAAGACTTTTGTGATGCCTGTGTTAAGGCTAAGTTTGCAAGACTACCGTTTCCCATTAGTAAAAGCAAAACTAATGCATGTTTTGATTTGATACATTATGATGTGTGGGGGAAATATCGAATGCCTTTGTTTATGCGCGTAAACTATTTTTTGACAATTGTTGATGCTTTTAGTCGAGCGGTTTGGGTGTTCCTCCTCAAGGATAAGCATCAGCAAGCAATGCCTTATTGATTTCCACGAAATGTTACAAATTCAATTTGAGAAAAACATTAAAAGGATTAGATGTTATAATGGAGGGAATTTACTTCCAACCATTTGCTTGATTTTTATGCTAAAAAGGGATCATCTTAGAAACGACATCCCCACACACACCGCAACAAAACGGCGTGGTGGAACGAAAGCATCGACACTTGTTAGAAACAACACGAGCTTTGAAATTTGAAGCAAACTTACCTAACAGGTTCTGGGGGAGTGTGTGCTCACGGATGCACATGTCATAAATCGAATGCCATCTGAGGTGATTGGAGATAGGACACCTTATGAGGTTCTACATAACCGAAAACCCGATTATAATTGCATGAGGGTTCTGGGTTGCCTTGCGTACTACAAAAGTGCTGAAACCAATGGAGATAAGTTTGAAATAAGAGGTCGGCCAGGGGGTTTCATGGGTTATCCCCAAGGAATAAAGGAATATAAAATATTTGATGCCCAACACAACAAAATGATGACTTCTAGACATGTATTATTCTTCGAGCATGTTTTCCCTTTGCAAATACCAAAATTAATAATGAAGACATTTTTGTTATGCCACAAAGCTGGATGGATGATAAAGAGAGTAATAAATATAGGCCACCTAATGAAGGTGCCACTATGGAGAAAGAACCTAATGTGTATCAAGATGAACCAGATGTTCCACAAACCGAAAACCAATTCATAAATGAAATCCTTTTTGAGCAAGAAGAAAGCGCTAGTCAATAATAATTTTGGGCAAAACGATGAGGATATGGAGCATGGGCCTGACGTTGTGCCCAATACCGAACACCTTGGGCCTGAACTCAACGTTGAAAGGGGAGAAGCTAGGCCATGCGATTAAGCTAGTGAGGCTGAGTTGATGGGCCCTGAATCTAAAGGTGCCCCCTTTCCAAGAGAAAGGCGAAACAGATCCCACCCACAACATTTCAAGGAATATGAGGTAACGCTTCCCACATCTTTTCACCACGAACAACCCACTTCCAATCATCAGCGGTCCTCGACGGTACATCCCTTACCATATTATATTTCTTATGATAAATTTTCTAATACACACAAAGATTTTTTGGCGGCCATCACCACAAGTGACGAGCCTAAACATTTTAAATAAGCAGCAACAAACTCAAAATGGCAAGAAGCAATGCAAAATGAAATACGGGATCTTGAAAAAAATGGAACTTGGACCCTTGAAGAGCTACCTACGGGAAAACAAGCTATTGATTCAAAGTGGGTCTATAAGATAAAGTACAAGCCAAATGGGGAGGTGGAAAGGTACAAGGGTCGTCTCATGGCGAATGGATTCCACAAATGGAAGGGATTGACTTTCACGAGACATTTGCTCTAGTTGCTAAGCTGGTAACGGTCTGAACCCTCCTAGCAGTGGCTATGAAACAAGGATGGCACATACACCAACTTGATGTAGACAACGCCTTCCTACATGGAGCTGTGCATGAGGAAGTCTATATGAAGATACCCGAAGGATTCAGGAAACAAGGCACAAATATGGTTTGTAAGTTGAAGAAGTCACTTTATGGGCTAAAGCAAGCATCAAGGAATTGGTATAAAAAATTCACCAACTCCTTGATGGACATCGGGTTTAAACAAACAAGGGTCGATCACTTCTTGTTCATATTTAGAGATGAAGGAGTCTTTGTTGTTGCGCTAATCTATGTGGACGATTTTATTATTGTGGGAAATAACTTAGACAAAATACAAGAGACCAAACATTTTCTTGACAAAAAATTCAGCATTAAAGATACTCTAAGTGTGAAATCTTCTGAAGCCAAAGACCAACTTCTTCCGAAGCCAAAGATGAAGTCTTCCGAAGCCTCAGAGACAAACGGAGCGTTGAAGTTTTTTCTTGGCGTTGAAGTAGCAAGAACGAAGGAGGGTATGGTGTTGAGTCAAAGGAAATACACTCTTGACATACTCAAAGAAACATGAATGATGGGTTGTCGACCAAGTGCATTTCCGATGGAGCTGAATTTGAAACTTGGTAAGTGCGAGGAAGAACCAAAGATTGATCCTAATCAATACTGAAGACCAATAGGAAAGCTTCTCTATTTGCTAGCAACATGACCTTACATTTCTTATGCCGTAAATGTCTTAAGTCAATTTGTTAGTGACTGAGACAAAGTCACATGGAGGCCACTCACAGAGTTCTCCGATATCTCAAGTCAACCCCTGGGCAAGGCATTTTGATTCCCAAAGAAGGAACTACTCGCCTCACGGCTTACTGCGACTTTGCTTGACTAGGTTGTCCCATCACAAGAAAGTCCAGAACAGGTTATCTTATTCTCTTAGGAGGAGCCCCAATATCATGGAAATCGAAGAAGCAATCCGTTGTTTCCCGATAATTGGCCGAAGTAGAGTACCGAGCAATGGTCAACACAGTTAGTGAGATTCTATGGATGAGATGGCTATTGAGTCTCCTTGGTGTTCCTCCTATCGGCTTAACGCCTCTCTTTTGTGATAATCAAGCATCTCGCCACATAGCAAACAACCCAGTCTTCCATGAACGTACGAAACATGTAAAGATGGATTGTCATTTTGTTAGAGAACGTGTGGAATCAAAGGAGATACAACGTATGAAGATCGACACTAAACACAAATTGCCGATGTTCTCACAAAGCCGTTAGGAACACATCAATTCAACGCATTACTTGACAAGTTAGGCGTTCAAGACCTTCACGCTCCAACTTGAGGGGGAGTATTGACATTTGACCGACATATTTAATTGACCGACATATTTGCCTCCATATTTACCCCTTATATTTTGGGATCCTCATTCATTTCCTTTATTTCATTTCCTATTTTTCGTGCTCTGTTTTTGTATATAGCCGATGGCTAGTTTCTTTTGGTTGTATCCTTTCAATTGATTATCTCTAATATGATACCACTTTGAATATGTGGATGATGTGAAAATGAGGAAATTTTTGTTTATTTTTTAGCAGCGTCAACTAAATTTAGGGATGAAATTTTTTTTTCAACAAGTGGATGATGTGACATCCGTTTTTCATGTTATTTTCCAACTATCATGAACATGTTTTCTTATCATTCATGGTTTAATTAAGTGTGTCAGTTTTTGCACGATTGTGGCAGTGAGGGGTGATGTATCGGTTGTTCTTATTGATGGTGGTGATCATGGAGGGTGATGGTGAAGGCGACTGCTGTGATCATGGTTGTTGATGGCAGTGGTAAAGGCGATAGTGGAGTAGGGCGGTGGTTATAGATGACGGTGATGATGGCTATGATGGTGAGGATAGTGGTCATGGTTGTGGTTGTGTTGTGGTTGTGGTGATGATGGTGAGAGTGATGAAGGGAGGTTTATGGTGATGATGGTTAGGTTGCGTTTTCCCATTGGTATGTGCATGTTTGACAAATGTGTGTGTGTATTTACAACCATTTAACTTTTTGTCAAAATAGAGTTTTAAAAGCTGTCTTTTATAGACAAGACAATAGTTTTACAGTACTTGTTAACAATAAAATAGTGAATGAATTATTTTACAAGCATAATCACAACAATCATAAAACAATAGAACTGAGGTTTATTAATTATACATGCCAGAGATGACATAATCTGAATATTAAGGACGAAAAACACAAAATAGGCCATTAAAGGCATGTAAACTAATGAAAACATATCAATACTACTAACGTGGACTTTGTACATGGAGCATTACTTCTTTCATTCCTGTAGTGCTTGAACTATATTCTCCAAAACTATCACTATTAGCAATAAGAGGAATGGTGTAGAGGTCTTGTTCCTCACTTTTAATCATTAAGCTGCTTTTTTCGTTGTAGCTTTCTTGACTAATCCAAGGATGATGTTTTCCAGTCTTCCATAATGTTTCAAGCTCCATGGCGACTTCTTTCATGTTAGGTCTCTTCTCGCCCACTTGGTTAAGGCATGCATATACCAGGTCACATGTTGCTTTTAGTTGCTCATCAGTTGCTTCTTTCACTACTTGTCGGTCAAGAATATCAAACAATTGGTTTTCTTTCTTTGCCTTTACAAAATATGTTGCAAGATTCATATCCTCTGAACCTCTTTCCGTATCTAAAGGTCTTTTTCCTGTTAATAGTTCTGCAAGAACCACTCCAAAGCTATAGACATCACTCTTGGCTGTTAGCTGACCCTTATGAAAATATTCAGGATCCAAGTACCCTATGGTCCCTTGAACCAGCGTAGTGACTTGATCATGACCCAATGGGACTAACCTTGAAGCACCAAAATCCGCAATTTTTGCGATGTAACTATCATCCAGCAATATGTTGGTAGATTTCACATCCCTATGTATTATGGACATTCTAGCAGCAGTGTGAATATAAGAAAGTGCACCGGCTGATTCATGTGCTATCCTTAAACGACTATCCCATGACAAGCTAGCTTTTCCGCTGGTACTATTATGAATGTGACGATAAAGAGTATCATTAGAAACATACTCATATACCAACAACGGGACTTCAGTTTCCAGACAACATCCTAAAAGTTGCACCACGTTTGGGTGATTGATTTGTGCAAGAATCACCATTTCATTTATAAATTGCTCCCTTTGTTCTTGGTCCAATCTTTGGGACTTTTTGATTGCTACTATACGTGTGTCTGGTAGAGTTCCCTTGTACACAATGCCATTGCCTCCTTTTCCAATAATATTATGTTCTGCATAATTGTCGGTCGCTTCTTCCAGCTCTTCAACTTGAAAGATTTTCATGGCGCTTTGACCTGTGCTTTTAAGTTTATCTTCCAACAGTACACCTCCATTTTGCTCAAATAACTGCTTTCTTAGCTTAGTTAGCTTTCTTTGCTTCACTGTTAAGTGTAACATTAATAATCCAATTATTAATGTGAGGAATCCAAGCCCCAAACCTGCATGTGAAGTACATTTCCCTTGTTTGATTGATTTCAATAACAAACTAAGAACTAAAAAGATTTCAATGCTAACTAGAAAACATTTAACATTCAGTGGCCAATGAATTTTGATATATCAAATTAATTAAAGCTTTTTTTCCCTGGATTACTCTAAACTACAAGAAAATAATAATTTTTAGAGTCGGGGAGGACACTCTCTACTCCCCAGGGAAAATAATAATTTTTCCCTGTATATGTGTTTTGTGTTTTCTTGCAAATCTTTAAAAATAATAAAATAAAATAAAATGACATAAAAGAAAATACAAGTACCTAACAACAGAGGAAGCACTTTAGATGTTTTATGATGTTGTTTAAGTAGACAACCATCTGGAAGTTTGCCATCACCAAGATACCCTTCATTACATTCGCACGTGTAATTCCCAATAGTATTAACACAAGTACTTTCATTATAACATGGAAACAGCTGCGGATAACTACATTCATCGATATCTATATACAAAAGAATATAATATCACATTATTGTAATTAACATAATTAACTAAATCAATCATATCAGCTTAAAGAGTTCGATTATTGTCAGTGACTTGTTGGTTAAAAGAAAATATATAAGTTCTTGATGCTTGATACAACACACCAAATTTGAATTTAATGATGTATAAACTTATTGGTTTGAGTGTTAAAAAGTTGTTTTTAGAGAGATTTATGCTTCATTATGTTTTTTTTTTTTTGTAATTTATATAAGTTGGATCTTTTGAATCGCCTAACCTTTACTGTCACATTGAAATATTTTGATGATACTCATTTTCAATTAGATAATTCATAGAGAACTCAAAAACAAGTATGCAAATCGGTTATAAAAAACGGATTGAAGTTGGATTAAAAAAGATTTCTTAGAGCATTCACAATCCATCACACGTTTTCATCTTTATAATTACATTAAGAGTATTCACAATAGATTTATTTATTTTTCTCCATATAATTATACTAATAATACTTTTTATGTCCTTATTATTACTCTTCTTTCCTTCATCACAACCCCTTTCAATAATATTAAAAATTTTATAGAGATTGAATAATTATTTTTTAAATATATCAATCAATAATAATATTTTCTCTCTTTTACACTCACAACCACTCAAAACCATTACATATAATATAGGAAACACACTTACATTTTTAGAGATTCCATTCTAAATGCTCTAGGTTGCGTTTGGTTGAAAGGAGTGAAATGAAAATAAGAAATTAGTATAAATTTCAAGTAAAATTGTGTTTGAGTGAACAATTAAAAGTAAAACCAATGAAATGTTTCACCTCAAATTCCCTTGGTGGTGGGATTTCAAAATACTTTCGCCTAGAGATAAAATTTGAAATCCCACAACCAAAGTAATTTGAGTTGAAGCATTCCCTTAGGTTTTACATTTTATTACCCACTGAAACATAATTTTACTTCATAGTTACATTAGTTTCTCAATTCCATTTCATTCCTTCCGACCAAACGCAGCCTAAATATCACTATTTGTTCTTTACTTTTCAATTAAATAATACTTTTTTATACATTTATCATTACCTTTTTTTTTCTTATCCACTCACAATCTATTTTAAAAATAATAAAAAATTTATGGGGACACTGTGTATTTGGGGAAACACGTTACCAGTCCCCATCAATTTTTACGTATTTCACTTACAACCACTCACAGTCATCCCATATAATATATGACATCCACTCAAATAAAAATGGAAAACGAATTGTGAATGATCTTATACAGAGACAAACTATTACAACGTTTAACTTGAAGCTTCAAAGTTGACAGTTATAAATGTCAACTACATCAATGGAAAAACCTTTCCCTTGAAACTTTATTAGCTTTAACTTAATTATTTACCGTTGATAATCAAGTTACTAGTGACAAACAATTGTTGTTACTTATTTATTTTGGTTTATGACTATGACAGCTTAACTTTCAAATCAAAAACTATGATGTGATACATGTTTTATTGTACTGGTATATAAAATTTTTTTTGGCAAATTGAATCTTAATAATACAAACTATTATTTATTGGCTCATAATAATTCAAACCATCATTTTGATCAACACTAATCTTTACTTCCACTTTTGTTACTCAAAACAATCATACTAGCACAATCATTCATTAGTTTACATTTGATTTTCATTCGGTTTTGTTCACAATAATGATTGAAAATGAAATAAGAAAACATACAACGGAATAGAGTGAAAAATGAATGAAAATTACGTGTAAATCGATGATAATTATGCTAATAGGCCGGATTAATCTTAATAACAAAAATAAAAGTTGGACGAAACTCCTTTTGAAGACATATTGCCATCTAGAAACGAGCAAGTTCTCGCGACTAGAATGGAACGGCGAAGAGTGGAGTCAGATATAATTTTAATGGAGGTGGGAGTTTTTGCGGCAAAAGAGGCCCTTGGAGGGTGTACGGATCTATTGCAGTAGATGCCAAAACCTCTATCTATAGAACACTTTAAGTTGTTGTTTATTCCAAAAGGGTAGGGGACAATCAAGTCCCCGCATCGGGAATCGCACCCCGGCTTTGCTAAGTTGGTTGAGTTTATGAGGTTGTAGGTTTCAATTTCAATAGCAGATGTTGGAAACATGTATGCTGCCAACATTAGAACAAGGATCATCATGGTTGTATTTCTTGGTGCATGGTATTTGACGGTTACTTTATCTTAGTTTATATTGGCCACCAAAACTATTGTCTTAAAATAATAATAATAATAATAATAATAATAATAATAATAATAATAATAATAATAATAATAATAATAATAATAATAATAATAATAATAATAATACTAATAATAATA
>BJCM01000744.1:0-12493 GCA_018326385.1 Flaveria bidentis | reverse complement strand
GTGTTAAACCATAAATTAGTACGTCGGATATACAAATATAGTTAAGTTTTATATATAACTATAAAATATATATATAAATTACTTATATTTAGTTACATATATAAATATAACTAAAATATAGTTAAATACGGTCCAATCACCAAACCAGTATCCGGTTCTGAAAACATTACTGGTAAAAGAATGGTAAAATAATTAATACAAACGTTAAATTGCTTTGATATATGCGATTGGAATGATTGCAGGTGGCCAAAGACTCGTGAGAGCTACAAAAATCATATACAAACCCTCCCTTCTTGCTCTCTAGAGTTAATTATACGATTGGTCCTTGGAGCGAATGGACATGGGCGTTAATTTTTTCTTTTAGAATTATTAAAATGATCATTTTACCCACGTTGTGTATTATTATTATATGGAAAATATATATCTATATACATCATCATCGTCATCCTCACATCAACACCATCAACGTCAACCCAACACCAGCTCACTGCCACCATTAATCAACTACGTAATGGTTCATTTCATTACCTCCAACAACCAAACATATCTTTATTCCTGCATTCTTAATAGTTCATTCTATTCCGTCCATCATTCTTGCATACCAAATGCAACCTATGTGACGAAAAAATGGATTGAAAGGAAAAAATATATGGTAAACGCTTCGGTTAATGTTAAAGAGATGAGAGTTTTGTTTGGGATTCAAAGATCTAAGAGGTACAAAGAAGGAGACAATCTTAGAATCAATAGAGTTTTTTTTTAAATAAATAAATTAATGATAAATAGTAAATAGGCTAAATTTGTGGAAGTAGTGGCAACCAAATAAATACATGGGAATGTCTTCTTCCATTTGAAAAAAAAAAAGAATAAAAAGTCACGGAGTTAGCAGTCAAAGCATACCTCGTGCTCACGCACGCAGGCTTTGCTAACGTACGCCTCCCCGGTTCCAGCATCTTCTTCATCTCATATACTAACTTACGCATCCAACGTCTCCCTTGTCTTCCTCATTAATTTGCTAACTTACGCAGACACGGTTCAGTTGTCTTCCTCATTCACTTACTAACTTAAGCCGACACGATTCCGTTGTTTTCGTCGCTTATTTACTAACTTACGCAGCCAACAACTCCACTCTCTTCCTTGTTTATCTACTAACTTACGCATACACGATTTCATAGTCTTCTGCACCTCATTCTGAACAACAATGGCGAAATGTAGGTGGACACTACTCTTACCGCTGTTGCTTGTAGAAATGCAGGTATCTTCTGCAATGGCAGCTTCAGGTGAATCCTCTTACTAACTTCTATACTTGTTAACTACTTTTATTCGATTTCTGGTTTGAATTTGTATAATAGTTGTTTTATTTCTTTCTTTTTTGATCAGTTTCAGACTATTGATAACGTTTTGTTCATGTTTATGCATCAGAGCGTATGAGCTGTAGTTATTTCCGGCTGCTGATTACTT
The DNA here is from genome assembly GCA_018326385.1 of Flaveria bidentis. Classification (NCBI taxonomy): domain Eukaryota; kingdom Viridiplantae; phylum Streptophyta; class Magnoliopsida; order Asterales; family Asteraceae; genus Flaveria; species Flaveria bidentis. The sequence continues at coordinate 11,035 of BJCM01000744.1, read as the reverse complement.
GAGATTAGTCTATTTATAGCTTGAAATATTGGGTATAAATGTTTGTGATTATTTTGTTAGATGTGTTAATTTAGTATTAGAATCAACGCACATTGTAGGGTTTAGGGTTTTGAATTGGCCTCTTGGTCGCATCTGGAAATCTGCAGAGAAACTTTTGGACTTTTAGGTGTGGGGTTGGTCCAGTGACAAAAATGGTGAAAGTGTCCTTGAGGTATAAGCGTGGCCTATGACGGTTTTGTGTAAAATAGTTGCGGGTTCTCAAGGGGATATCTTGGTGAATTGGTGGTAAGGTGTCTTACCTTTATACAAGAGGTTGGATTATAAGTTGTCTAGATAAACATATGATTATTGCTATTTGAGTTGGTAGCTTAGTGGTAAGAGTCAACGTCTCCTTTTAGACCGCCCAGGCTCAAACCTAAAAATTATGGCGTAGATTAAGTGGAGTAGGATAGATGTGATGACATCTAGCTGTTAATAAAAAGGTGCCTGAAAGAATCAGTCAGAAGTGTTGTGCAAGTTATGATGTGTGTCGGAACAAGTTGTAGTTTTCAACGTATAAACTAATTATGGCCTAAAAGTTAAGAATGATCCAAATTCTTCCTAGGGTTTATGAATATGTATTTCTGGTTGTTGGTTTTGAGTATTCTGATCACAATGTTGCTTCCTTACGAGTACCTAAAGAGATGAGTTGCAATGTTACATTAAATATTTCCTCTTTAAGGACTTTTCATATATGAGGTACAATTAATTTTTTTTCAAAATGTTGAAATGCATGCTACTTCTTGTAATAAACTCATATGTATAATGCTCATGATGGTAATTATGATATCTATCGATATTGTCTTGTACATACATGGAGAATGAGTGTGTTTTTGGGCCATCATTGAAACATATACAGAGTCGTTGACTAATTAATATATGGAATTTCAGAATAACAAAAGGGACTTTATAAATCGAAGAAGCATCCCGACTTTTTCTGGTTTGATCTTTGGAAATTTGATAAGTAGATTGAGGTTGTGGAACAAAAGAGAGTTTAGCAACAGCAGGGTTCCTGATCCTGAAAACTAGTTTTGAAATCTTGCAAATTATAGATCCAAATATGATGACATGTTTCCGGGAATAAAGAAAAAAATAATCTTTAAATTGACAACAAAATTAAAAAGTTTTTCATGTTCCTTTATTTTTCTATAATACGACTCAAATGAGTGCTAAATTGATTACTTCTTTTGGTGATTGGTTCACTTTATATATATACCTTTATGTTCCATGAAAATTAAATTGGTCTCATATTGAATTTGCTCCCTTTTTCACTTATTGAAGCAGGTTGCCCGTTGAATATAACTGGCTCTAATCTTACACGTGCTGCCATCATTTGTTCTGATACAGAATCTAGAGCAAGTTGTTGTCGTTATATAAACGCCCTTATTGCAGTTTCAGTTGCTCGGTATGCAAACACCACTAACAAACTAGGTGTTTCTCCAGAATTATCTGAAATCTGTCTCCAAACTATATCCCAAGCTTTAGAAACATATGGAATGACAAATAATGCTACAGCTTTTTGTGGGTTTGGGACGAAAATTCCTGTCAATTATGAGTGCCTTGGAATAACAACAGTCAATCAGATGCAGCAATCTCCAAAATTTTCTAATGTCACTCTAAATTGTAGAGCACCATTAGGCGAGGGACGTTGTAAAAAGTGTTTGAATGCTGGAATTTTGTTTTTAAGGAATTTAGTGGGAGCTGCAGATAATACCACACTGAGCACTTGTAGGGATGCAACATTCGTTGCTGTTGCTAGCCAAGTTAAAGATGTGGCGGCTGTTGAGATCGCTGAGTGTTTTTTTGGAGTTCGAGGACTCGACAGCACTCCAGGTAAGGCTGTTTTCAGAGAGAATTTCAAGATTTTTTTTCCACATATCTTAAAAGTTTTACCCTTGTTTTATGTTGGGTGTATTGCTTAAAAAGGTAAAAACAACCTTAATCTGATTTCTTTTCTGAATAACCATCTTTGGGTGTGCCCCATTACCGCCTAAAGGTTTGGGTTTAGAAATTTATTAGTTTCATAACACATTCCCATCCATCCCATACCTATAGTGATTCTCAAGTACAAACCAAACACCACCTACCTTTCCTGATTTGTGGATAACTGTAATGTCAACTGATGATTTTTTGCTTGTATTTGTTGCTTTTACAGGATCCTCTCTGCCTACATTTTCACCTGAGTCATCTCCAAGCCCATTTGTTGCCGGGGGCCCAAGCCAACTCTCTTTGACCGTGCCTGAAATTAGACACCATTCCTACCATCTGTCATTGGTTCCTGCAGTTGGCATTGCAATTACAGCACTAGCGGCTATGATGCTGGTATTTATGGTTCTCCTTATTCGCAGAAAAAGTAAAGAACTGAAAGGACATGGCATGAGCACTGATAAAACCTCAATGGAAACTGCTTCTCAGTCAACAAAAAAGTTCCAAGAAGGTAATTGACTGTATAATCCTCATGTGATGAGTTAAGCATTTCATGTGGGCAGGTTGGGTTACGGGTCAAAACATGTTCAATTCGTAAAATGGTACTTTTTGCAATGGGTCAAAATGGGTTGTTGGGCTACACTTTCATCTTTTCTTAAGTTACAAGTTATGATGGGAAAAACCTAAGGGACTATGGCCACTCAAGTATTTAACTTTCTTTAAGGCCACTCAAATATAAAAACACTTTATAGGACACCCAAATATGTATGTGGTTTCATTTATACCAATTTCAACCAAAAAATAGCTGTATGAAGAAAATGCCTTTTTTATTAGACAATAGTTCAACCTATAACACGTTAACAGCTCGTGAGAGGTATTTTTGTATTTTCTAAAGCATTTTTGTCACCGGGACAACATTTTTGGCCAAAATTGTTATTAATGATACTAGATATATGGCCATAAAATAATTTCAATATATGGGTGGCATTGATAAAAAAAAGTTGAATATTGGAATGGCCTCCACATACATTATCCCAAAGCTTGATGATCTAAGATTTGAAGTTATGTAATTTAGGAGGTTTTATGCCTTTTACGTGACTTTCCACCCAGTCCACTCATTTCTGTACTAACCAAAATTTTGAACTTCAATCATTTGATCCATTAGTTGCAAATTTTGACCCACATTGACCTGTTTACCATAAATGACTTGAAATTGCCACCTTTAGTCGAATATGACTATGAACTCTCTCTCTCTCATTTTCTCAGATCTCTTTTATATGGAAATTGGAAGTTTATGCAGGTCCATCATCTATGTTTAAAAAGTTCAGTTATAAAGAGACAAAAAAAGCAACCAACAATTTTGATACTGTTATTGGACAAGGAGGATTTGGGACTGTGTACAAAGCTCAATTAAATGACGGTTCAGTGGTAGCAGTAAAACATATGGATAAAGTTTCAGAACAGGCTGTAGAAGAATTCTGCAGAGAAATTGAGCTTCTTGCTAGACTTCATCATCGTCATCTTGTTGCCTTAAAAGGATTTTGCATTGAAAAACATGAAAGGTAATTATTATTATTGATAAAAGACATACATCAGCATGTGTTTTCTTCTGCTTTTCATTAATTTAGAGTGGTGATTTCGTGATGAATGGGCCGATTTGGTTGGTTTTTATCTCAGACGGATCAAATTGAAATTAAATTGCTAAAAGGGTAACAAATCAAACAGGTTAAAAGTCACCCAAAATTTTGTAAATTTGTAGTGCTCAAAGATTCAGAATACTATTGTAATAGTATTGCTGTAAATTAAACATTATCATTTATTAGTATTAAATTTCTTGTTTATATTCTTTAACACCCAGTTACCCATACATCACCACATGCCAACCTTTTGTTTATTATAAACTAGGTTAGTACCTCGTGTATTACACGGGTGAATAAATAAAATATAAAATAATTATTAATAAAAATTAATGAATTATAAAACGATATTTTGATATAATATATGATTAATATTACGTACGATAAAATAACAATATTATATATTAAAGTTTTTTTTAGTTTTTTTATTTTTACAAAAATGGGTTTTAAACAAATTGTTTTTTAAAAAGTGCCATTTTTAGTAATTTATTTATTATACTTTGAAATGTAATTACTTTTGTTCATAAGAATTTTATTTTTAAAAGCCACAGGTTTTAAAACATATTGTATTTTTTAAAGTTTAAATATTTTTTTGAAAAAATTTCTTATTTCCTAAAAGACATTTATTTTTTTACAAATTGCATTTGTAAAAAGATCTCTTTTTAAAAAAATTTATATATGTAATATGAAAATATATGTAATATGAAAAGAATTAATTAATATCATTTGTAGTTAATGTGATATTTATTAGGAGAGAGAAGCGGGAAAATAGAACTTAGTAACTCTAAAATTGTGACAAGTGGCATACAAAAACTTTCTTTTATTAGTATTGATAGATTGATAGATTAGTATTGATAGATTTAAAGATGGCTACTTCATCCCGTTTAGTTATGAATGGGTACATTTGGTTTGTGTTTTATCTCAAAGGTGTCAAATCGAAAAAGTTAGAGAAAGTTGCACAAATAGTCTTTGTGGTTTAACTAAATTGCATGTTTGGTCCCTAAACTTTGAAAATTGTAATGTTAGTCCAAATTTTTGTGTACTCATTGGATGTTTGGTCCCTAACATGAAATTCCTTCAGTTATTATGTATTTTATAAAATTTGACTATTTTTAAATTTAACTTTATAGACCAAAAGTAGATCGCCCACATAAAAATTTGAACTAACCTTTCAATTTTTAAATTTTGGAGACCAAACTTGCAATGACTACGCAAAAGTTTAGAGTGTAGACTAACTTTGCAATTTTTGAAGTCTGGGGGATCAAACATGCAATCTAGTCAAATCATAAGGACTATTTATGCAATTTTCTCAATAAATTATTTAGTCCTAACTATATATAAAGGACCTTTCATTGGGTTATATAAGTTAGAACCTAACCATGCAAAAATAATGTCGGACCCTTATAGGCAAATTCATGGATTTCGCCCCCAACATTTGCTCAATGTTTTATTCATAAATTTAGAATATTATAGTAACATTATAAGTTTTGTAATCAAAATTATCATATTAGTTATTTATATTTAATTTTAAAAATGATGATAAAGTGTTTGAAGGTCAACCCGACCTAGTTTGTTTTAATCATGCTAAAAAAACACCCATCTAACACGAACCCATTATCTACCTCATTTTCCCACTCACTTGCCTTGCACCTCTTTTTATCATAGATATTGTGAATGAAGAGTTTGTGTGATTGTTTGGGGCAGGTTTCTCATGTATGAATATATGGCAAATGGGAGCTTAAAGGATCATCTTCACAGTATGTTAATTTATTTCTTTGATTCTTTGATTCTTTAATTCTTCTTCTTTCTAAAATCATAATGCTTATGTACAGCTCCTGGTTTGCCTCAGCTGAGTTGGCAGACAAGAATTCAAATTGCAATTGACGTGGCAAACGCTTTGGTAACAACAACAAAAATAGTTAACTAACAAGTCTTTAATATATTATGAATATATTTGTAAGTGAATGTCCTCTTCTATAAACATATATTGTTGTCCTCATTTTATGATTTTGCATTATAGGAATACCTTCACTTCTACTGTGATCCTCCTCTGTGCCATAGAGACATCAAGTCCAGCAATATATTACTTGATGAGAATTTCGTAGGAAAGGTAATGGCAGATTGACAAACATGTCCTTCAAATAATATAGGGCAAATTGCACGAAAGAGAAACAAACTTTACATTTTTTCTTATTTGACACAAAATAGAAACCAACTTACCATTTATTATGTCACATAAGATGCCACATATTTAAACAATATTTCTGGATAAAATTTAGAAAAGGCATCGTTTCTTCAAACTTGTAAATATACTTATATTTACAAGTTTGAAGAGAAGAAACGATGCCTTTTCTAAATTTTGATTTATACACTATTATTAAAGGTCTATGTCACTTGACATGCACTAAAATGACAAATAAGATCCCACGTCAACAAGTTTTAGATAATCTGCAACAAGAGACTTTAGTTGAAGGTAATTCATTTCTACAATAGGTGATAGATTGTAAGTTGCTTTCCAATTTGAATTTAATAAAGTTGCTGCTAAAATTAGAAAAAAGTTTAAAGTTTGTTTCTGAAATCAACTTTGTGGTGCTTATATGGAAGCAAAGCTTTTGCTAAAAGCTTCGGTAGACTATTAAGAATACCTTTTTGCGGCCTTCATGTCTTATTTGTTAAAACTTAAAAGAAATTAGAGCCCCTGAAATATAACTACTGGGACATGAATGTTTACTTTTATGAATTTCCCAGGTGTTGTGACTTTTTTTAATTTGAAGTTCTATACTATAATAAAAGTTTCGTGTTCTAATATTTGTGATCCAGGTTGCAGACTTTGGCCTTGCATATGCATCTAAAGATGGATCCATCTGTTTTGAACCAGTTAACACAGAAATCAGAGGAACTCCTGGTTAGAATTAAATACATTTTTTTCTATAGAGCATAAAAGCTTAAAGATGGAAACCAACTTAAATTTCTATTTTAGGCTAGAAAAAACAAAATATTTTGTAATAAATTTAAAGTCATTTTCCAAGTTAACCGGTTTTAGGTGCCATCTTAGAGGAAAATGTCAACATGGTCAAAGTTAATGACATGACTTAGTATTGACCATGTTGTTTTAACAATTTTACCTTATCATTAACCTTTTTTCTAGCATAGAAAAGTTGGTCACGTCAAACAAAATTGGCCATGTCAAAAAGGACATTTCAGATTTTCACCAATACACATACACATACATGATATAATCCCTTAACTTATAAAACTCAACCGAAAGTGACAAGACTTCTAATTTTAACAATATGTCATTGTTTGCATGATTGAGTCCCTTATAGGACCTTCTCAGGTAGTATTTTCAAGTCTAGGTGCTTTCACATGCAAAAAAAAAATTCCCTAAGGGCATATATGCGAATTCGGTGAAAGGCCACTTTTTTGTTTTTGGAAATTTTCCCAGCAAAATTTTACCTAAGCTGGTAAATTTTTATGCAGCTAGCACTTTTCTACAACCATTATCCCATACTTCAAAGAGTCTAAATATTTTTAATAACATCTCAGGTTTCATGGATCACATATGCTTGGTTACCTTTTTCCTAGCCAAAAAGAGTTTCTTACCTAGAAATATGGTTAATACCATGAAAAACCAGTGTACTCACATGCTTGTGAAACTAATGAAAAACACACGGTCAACACATGCATAGACCTCACATGGGGGCTTTTGTGTTAACATAAAAAAGTATTTACGCCATTAAAAGAGTCTACATGATATCCACGTTAATAAAAAAGCCTACAAGATGACTGCTTTTGTGTTGAGCGTGCAAGCAACCAGCATTTATCATTATTGTTACAGTTTGTATAAATTTAACAAGTCCAAGGACATTAATATGTCAGAATCCAGTTGACAGACTTTTTCAAGCGAAATTACGTACTTCAACAATTCTAATGTTTTAATTAAACTCAGGTTACATGGATCCAGAATACGTGGTGACACAAGAACTAACAGAAAAAAGTGACATCTATAGTTACGGGGTTGTATTACTAGAACTAATAACCTCTAAACGAGCCATACAAGACAACAAAAACTTAGTCGAATCATGCCAAGCCCTGATGGCATCAGAATCACAAATCATAGAGCTAGTGGACCCCACTATTGGCAACTCCTTTGACTTTGACCAACTGCAAACACTAGTCACAATAGTGAAATGGTGCACCCAGAGAGAAGGGCGGGCCCGGCCTTCAATTAAACAGGTGTTAAGGCTTTTATACGAATGTGTGGACCCGATGCATAATGGGTTTACTGAAGCTTTAGAAGAGGAGAAAGGGAGACCAAGTAAAGGTAAATTGCATAGGAGAGATGGGTTAAACCAAAGTTGGGATGCAAGGGGTTTAGCATCTTCTTCTAGTACTTCGCGGTCTTATTGTAGTAGAAGTTTTCTACTCGAGCCCGGATCACCACAATCTCCTACAAATATACCATCCATTTAAACCTTCAATAGGATGACATGTGGTAAACGCTCGAGTCCTTTTAACAGGCGTCTCAAGTTTTTCTGACTTTAACCAAAGGCCACCTATTGAGCACAAGTTGTGTTTTACTTTGATCCTATTGGTTTGCATGATATTTATGGGTCCTATGAGTTTGCTAGTAACAGGTATATACACCATCCATTTAAGGTGATTTGGTAGTTGCACAGTACACTCATGACTCACCGCCAGATGGTTTCGTTATCTGGTTATTTTCGTGATGCTCAGAACCCGATTCTCGTCATGCTGAACTCCATGAACTATTTTGCAGGATTTTTTTCCTTTTTTTATATTTAATTTGCTGCGATTTAGATGTTAAAATATTATTCATTGTAGATTCGGAGATTTTGCTGTGTTTTAGGTCATTAAGGTAGTGATTTCAGAATCAAACATGTTTAATAGTTTCTAGAGATTAAGATAGAGTTTTGTTTTCGTTTTCTGTATTGAAATTTTGTTGGGGTAGTGAATGTGTCCATTGCAGTTGTTTATCGTTTGTGCTTGCATTTTATTATTTGATGTCCATCATTCAACATTCTTTTGGGGGTCTGCAGCTGTCCAAAATCTGATCAGACTAAACTGAAACCCAATATTTAAACGTTACAACTGAAAAACTATGCGTGTAATGTTGGAGAAAAGGTTAATTCCAAGTGTGTCAAGATGGACAATGTATGAGGGGTCGTTTGTACTTTTTAGTGTTAATTTTGTTTAGTTTGTTAATAGCGTTTTAATTGATTCGGTTAGAGGAGTTAGGTATAATGTAATCACTCATCTTCATCAATTATAGAATCACTCATCTTCATCTTCATCAATAATAGATCAGCAATTTCTTGTTTCCTGGTACTATCATGTAATTTATAGGTGGAATTAGTGTCATCATTTATCTTGGTTAATATGGATTGTCTCAAGTGATTGATAACAATGTGAGCTTATATTTTCAAGTTTTAATAAGAACTAGAGGTGAAAGAAACCAAAATAACCAAATTGCAACAAATTTAACCCATACAACCGAACAAAAAAACAGAAGCTAATAAGAAATTGTCTGTTTGGTTTGGTTTGATGGTTTTCAAAAATCAATTTTTTCGGTCTAGTTTTGGTTTGGCTTGTAAAAATTGAAAAAAATGAATCGAAACTAAACAACTGAACTTATAAGTTTAGAGGTGTATTTATATATTATAAACATGGTTAGCCTATAAGTTATTTATTTAACTTATGCCGTTGAAAAAAGATTGAATATTTAGGTTTTAATAATAATCTTTAGCCTCTTTTTGTTTGGTTGATTAAATTGTTTTATTGATTTTTTTGTTATTGTATTTTATGTATTGCAAATTTTGATGTCAAGTAATTAATAAGAATATATAGATTATTTGTAAGTGTTATTAGATATTAATAATCTCAACTTTCATTTATTGGTCGGGATTAATTTCAACTTGAAAAATATATAGAACTCTCAACTTTGAGCTTATTTTCCTACAATGATCTCTTGCTAACTGAGAGTTAACACCCGTTAGTTTTTTTAATGAAACGTGACCACCTTTGTGCTTACCTTCAGCTCCGCAGCAGCAGCCACCTAGCCTTCATAGGGTCATTTTCCGATGTCCTCCATCGTTGCTTAAAATCTACCTCCAAGTCTCCAACGAGTCAAATGGTTCGAATCAGGATATGAAAATTACCGGGTTTCGGAGCCCAGGAATTTCAGATTGACGGACCTATAGGTAGATAGATATCAACTTTTTGCTTAATATTGTCGCTTAATATAATTTACGAAGGATGGTGAAAACAACGATTATAATAGGCCGAACAATTATAAGGAAATGTCTAGCACGAATAATATAACGAACATAATGAACAAGATGTAATATGTCATTGTGTTTACGTAACGTTGTCATTACGTATACTTAATGTTGTCGTTACGTATACATAATATTGCCTTTACGTATACGCAACGTTGCCTTTACGTATACGCAACGTTGCCTTTACATATAGGCAACGTTGCCTTTACGTATACACAACGTTGTCTTTACGTATACGTAACGCTGCCTTTATGTATTCGTAACATCGTAACACACTTTGTTTGATTAATTTTTGCTTACGTTCGGTGACACTTGACATGTATTTCCATTAATTGTAAGTAGATTGCATACATACTTCTAATGAAAATATCTAGTGTTTTTATCTGTTGCATGGAGTATATAAAAATGTTACAACTTTTCGTAGTTTTTATGATACATTATGTATGTAACAATATATGTTACATATATGTATGTAACTATTGCATGCTCCCAAATCCTTTGCTATATATGGTCTTTTGGTTTTATAATAGTTCTAATCAAAGTTTTTTTTTGAAACAATCATATTTAGATAATCAGGAAATTGCATTAGGATACGGGATTCTAATGTTTTAATTTTTTTATGTCGGTCTAAGGTCTTAATGACAATGAAAAAATAGTATTAAGGGAAGTTTTGATTTAAAATTTTCATGTTAATATACGTATATGCAACTCCACTGTTAAATATATGTACTCTAGAAATCTTTTTTAGCATTGAAAACAATTTTGGTTTAGAATAATATATAACTCATTCTGGATTTCCATATTAATTCATTAAAAATGATACACATATGTATGACAATGTTACATGTATGTAACACATAATGTTACGTAGACGTAACACGGTGTTACGCAATGCTTAACTAGTCGTTTCCTTTAATTTAGTTGTCATTATTTCAAAATAAGCATGAGTATCTAATTTTTCAATCAAAGTATAAAAAATAACACATTTAATTATTAAATATTTATTAAATATAAGAGAGACGTGAGAAAAAAAAAAGAAGAAGATGTGAGTAAATCTAGAAATTTTATTAATTAAATGTGGTAGTTACCAAGTTAAGTTTTTGTGTTCTTTCTATTTCACCCGTAATGCCTATT